>ML819964.1:64235-78776 GCA_009831015.1 Picea engelmannii | reverse complement strand
TCTTTCCCATAGAATTATCTTTATTTTATTGCATAATTCCTTGATCATATGCATAGGTTGTCATTGAATATACTTCTACTGCTTTCACTTTGGTTGGTTTGTGTCTCACTGCAGGATCAGTATCACAAGAGCACTGGAGCGAAGCAGGAACAACAAAGATATAAGGAATCGATCTCGAAGGTAAGTCATCAATTCCTTCTTTGGTAGTAAGATCAATGATTGTAACTTAGGGAAAGCACCATGTACTGTCTTGTTTTGTTATAGATCCAGGTGGATCTAGGGAGAATAGTTTATGTCCGCATTTACCGATTTATCCTACAACAACGGCTATTGTTCCTTGTTTCATCTTAGTTCGACCATCTTTGGAAGCAATATTACCAGAAATAGAAAATATCATAGAACAACAAGTGTATAAAATGTGAATTTTCCCATTTATTACAATCATTATGATCTATCGGAAAATGTGCAGAATATCTGCCCCCTCATAAATGGAAAGGTCGACCTTGACCGTCAAAATGTACGAGTGTAATAATGGCAGGTAGTTTAGGTGAGGTGTGATTAGTATGTCGTCGTCGCCGCTAGGAAAAAACAATCATTAATAACTTTCAAAAATCACTTTAACGGTAATTATGAACAATCATCACTTTGTGTGGGAAATTCAAATTGACATACCGATGTTCAAAAAAATGTTTAAGGAAAAAAAAAAGACTCTGAATAATTTTTAAATTTGTTCACGTATTTAGAAATGTTCCACATATCATAACATTGTAACTCTCCCTTGTTATTGGATATAACCAAAATGATAGCCTCGTTTTAGAAAAGGAAATCTAGGAACACACAAAAACTTGGTGTATTAAAGATAAACTTTGATACCACAAGCAGAGCCACTGCTGCCAGCAGGCGTCCATAGCCTCGACAGGGTTGCCTTTTAACCCATAGATGAGCATGTATCCTTAATAAATGGTTTGAATCATCTTTTCCCAAAAATAACACTATCCTGGTTTGGTAGCCAGATTACAATAATTCCACTCACTAGATCGTAACTTAAGTGAACAAGCCGGCTCGTGATGAGACCTCTTGTACTTTGACAAAAAATGCCAAAGGCCATTGCCCTGGTGTGGTAGTCATAGTGGGAATGTCACTTATGTTACTATCTGATGATCGTGGTAGGTTGGCTCTTGATGAGACCCCCTATCCTTTGTGGGAGAAGTTTTATTAGTTTAAATTTTATTTTTTTATTTTTATTTTATGTTCTATCAAAGGAGGCTCATCTACTCCTTAAGAGTGAGGGATGGCATAAGAAGTGTAAGAATTCCAAGTAAAAATGTTATTTAGAATCCTTATTATAATATGAAGGCAGATTATCATTCAAGTATATGTAGATATATAGGGGAAAGAAACGAATTATGGTGGTTAATGAATTATGAACAATTTTTAAGATAATTCGGAGAAATTAATCCAAAAACAATTCGCTAAGGTATGTTAAATAGTCCACACAAAAATGACAAATAGTTACTTATGATCATTAGAAGTAGTTTTGATGAAAATTAATTAGTGAAGGTCATACCCAAAGGAGTGACTGATGTAATAATGGCATGCTTGATCGTGACTTTTGAAAAAAGGAACATTAATAAGAAAAACATAGAAAGAACAACAATTGTTCCTTTCGAATGAACAACTCTATCCGAAAAAGGAACAACAATCACTATAAAGGGAACAACAATGTAACAAATGGAATGACGATCGTTATTTCGAATGGACGATACTACTCGCGAAGGGAAGAGCAATCGTGCGAAGGTAACAACAGTTGTTTCGTTCGAAATGAACGACAACTACATGCAAAGGGAACAACAATCACATGAAGGGAACGATAGTTGTTTCGTTCGAAATGAACAACAACGATGATGTTTAAATTTTGACCATCTAGTTAAGTGATTGGAAACCTCCCACGGTCATTTCTATTTTAGTGGATCTATGATTGATTAGTCATCATTTCATTCAAATTATGTGGGTAATTTTATTCAATAATCGAATTATTGGATGGTCTGTTAGCATTATGCAAATATGTTCATTTTCTGTGAAAACAGGGTTTATATTTACTGTGTTTTTGTAGGAGCGAGGAACAGAAAAGAGTGCTAATTATATTCATTACAGTCATCTTTCCCAATTCTTATTCTCTCAAGTGACCTTTAAAGAGTAAAAAAAATAAAAACTCAATCAAATTTGTAAAGAAAACTATATACAATATGTACAGTGCTGATAAGAATCATCATTTTATGAAGTTGAGGGTGTTGGGTTACCTTCCCAGCTGGTTAAAATCTGAACAATAGGGTCCTTACTTACTTCTTGGTAAAAGGATTATTTTGAAAGTGGTTGATAGTAGGGTCGTAACTGATTTCCATTTACCAGAAAAGGAGAACCAGATCTGTCGATGGTGTTTAAGGTGATATTGTCGTTATCATGAACTTCATGGATTTCATATGGTCCGAGCCACCTTGTCTGTAATTTTCCAGGAAAATCCTGAAATCTGGAATCATAGAGAAGTGCCCAATCACCTTTCTGGAAGGATTTCTTCTTGATATGTTTATCGTGCCAGCTAGCTCTCTGCTGCTGAATAAAAATTGTGCGTTGTAGGGAAAACAAGCGTGCTTCATATAACTCATTGAGCTATTGTAAGCATTGTTTATGTGCCTATGTAAGATCCAGTCCAATTTCCTGGGCCATCCTTAGAGTCTTGATCTCAAATTCAATTGGGAAGATGGGTTCTTTTCCATAGACTAGATGATAAGGGGAGTAGCCAGTAGTGTTACGCCATGTCATGCGATAGGCCCATAAGGCATTTGGAAGCTCAACTACCCAATTCTGACGGTTTGTTGAGACTGTTTTTGTCAAAATTTCCTCCAAGACTATGTTGGCAATTTCTACTTGTCTGTTTTCCTATGGGTGGTAGGGGGAAGTAACTCTATGCTTGATGTGATAATTTCTTAGGGTGTCCGTGATTCTATGAGCTATAAATTTCAACCCTCCGTCAGTGATTACTTCCCTGGTTAATCCATAACATACAAATATTTCAAAAATAAATTTAATGACTACTTCCTCCATTGTGTTTTTCAAGGCTACTGCCTCTACCCATTTGGTCGTATAGTCTGTTGCAACTAAAATATAATCCTTTTGGTTTGATTTTGGATTGAAGGGGCCAAACAACTCCAATGTCCATCTTTCAAAAGGTTCTGCAACTATTTGGGCTTGCAGTGGCATTTCATCATCTTGGTCGGGTCGACCCATCCTTTGACAGCTATCGCAGGCTTGGAAATACTTCTTCGCATCCTTAAATATTGAGGGCCAATAGTATCCCATATGTAAAATCTTATGCCCATTTCTGCATTCTGCAAAATGTATGCCACAGGGCTCATCATGACCCGCCTTCAAAACATCATAAATTTCATCATCCCTTACACATTTTCATATCTGGAGGTCATCCCCTGTGTGGAACAGATATCCACCAATCCAAGTGAATCGTGCACTGCGTTGGATGATCAATTTCCTTTCTCTTGGTGATAGATGCACCGGTAGTTTTCCAACTACCAGATAATTAGCCACATCAGCGTACCATGGCGTTTTAATAGTGACTGTGAACAGGTGTTCATCTGGAAATTGGTCCTCCACTGTCATAGAATCATTTGTTTTGGGTATGTGGGACAAGAAATCTGCAACGAGATTCTCTCTTCTGGGTCTGTCCTTGATGGTGATGTTGAATTCTTGCAATAGTAACAACCACCAAGTAACTTGTCCATTATTTATTGGTTTTTTAGTTAGATATTTAATATCAGAATGATCAGTATACAGAATAACTGGGTAGCCTGTTATATAGTGGTGGAATTTATTAATAGCATGTATAATGGCTAAAAATTATTTTTTTGTTACTGTATAATTTAATTCAGTAGGAGTGATATTTTTGCTAATAAAGTAAATAACATAAGGTTTCTTGTCTTCTTCATGTCCAAAGACAACGCCTATGGTGATATCCGATGCGTCCGTAGAAATATGAAATGGCAAATTCCAGTTTCGTCCTCTCAACACTGGTGTTGTTGGGACCATCTTTTTAAGTTCTGTAAATGCAACATCACACTTGTCAGACCACTGAAATTCTGTATTACCAGTTAAATCATGTAAAGGTGCAGTTGTTCTTGAAAAAATTTCTATGAATCTGTGGTAGTATCCTATAGCACCAAGGAAACTACATACCTTAGTTTGTGTATGGGGTGTAGGCAGATTAAGGATTACCTCTATTTTTGTTGGGTCTACACTGATTCCCTCTGATGAAACATAGTGTCCCAATACCACACCTTCAGTCATCAACATATGACATTTTCCATGACTCAAACACAACCTAGTAGCAATGAATCGTTCCAGTACCTTCTCTAGATTGCTCAAAGATTGATCAAAATCAGTGCCATAAGGGGTGAAATATTCCATGTAAACTTCAAGTCCTTCATTAATCAGATCATAAAATATGCTCAAAATGGCCCTCTGGAATGTGGTTGGAGCATTACCTAATCCAAAGGGAAATACTCTATATGCGAAGGTACCCCAGGGACATGTAAATGTAGTTTTATCTTGGTCTTCCAGAGCAATCTGGATTTGATTATAGCCACTAAAACCATCTAGGAAGGAGAAGAATTGCTTCCCTGCTAAAGTGCCAAGGACTTGATCAATAAAGGGTAAGGGAAAGTGGTCCTTCTGGGTAGCTTTATTGAGCTCTCTGTAGTCTACATAGATTCACCATTTCCCACTCTTCTTAGGGATGATTACTAGTGGGGAGACCCACCGACTATCTGAGATAGGATATATAAAATCAACATCCAACAGTTTTTGTAACTCTTCTTTAACGACATCCCTGAGATGAGGCTTCAATATTCTTTGGGGTTGTCGGATGGGTCGGGCATCTTTCTCAATATAGATATGATGTGTATAGAGTTGGGGATCTATGCCCTTCATGTCAGGATATTCCCAAGCAAAAGCCTGCTGATATTTAGAAAGGATCTGAATTAATTTGTGTTGTTGTTGCTCATTTAAATTAAGATTAATATTCAAAAACCTCACTAGTGCAATTTCAACTGATTTTTTGTTATGGACAACAGTAGTGGGGATATGTTGTTCCATCAATTCTTCCAAAGGATCTCCTTGTGCTTCATTATCTAACGCAACTTTTAACATTTGGCATGTCGGGTTACTTATAATGGTTGGGTTGTTAATGAATCTCTTGATCACATCATCTTCTAGTTGGTTCTTGAGTCTGAGAGCTTCTTCTAGTGTGAGAGGGGGTCGTAGACCCTTTTCTGGATATCTAGGTGGTAGCAACTGCTGATGTATAATGGGCAGACTTGGTTTAGTTGGAGGATACATGATGAGGTTCTTTGTAGCACTTCCTCTAGCAATGGGCATGTTGCATGTGCGACATCTGATGTATGCATCTGTTGTTACGAGCCATGGCCTTCCTAGTATCAATGGGTGTCCATCGAGTTCACTTCTTGGGTTGATAATGAGGAAATTGGCTAGGTATTCCCAAGAGTCGACTGAAATTGCTATATCTCGTAATGTGTCGATTGGTTTAACCACTGACCTATCAGCCAATTGTAACATAATTGAAGTAGGTTTGAAGGAGGTGAAACCAAGGACATTACAGGTCTCGATGGTCAGGATATTAATAGTTTCTCCCAAATATACTAAAGTATTTGGAAAAGAACAACCATGAATCTACATTGTTACCACAGGATTCCCTGGGTTTGTATACTTGACCGGCTCTTGCTTGCCCAGAATAAGATCTAACAAGGCTCTTACCACATGAACAATTGATGGATTTTTAGTTTTCCTAACAGGCCTCTCACCACATAATTCCTTAATTGTCTTTTCATAAATTGGGATGTCTTGTAGATCCTGTAGCAGTGGTATATTAACATAGAGATTATTTATTTCCCCTACAATATTAAATTTAGGATATACAGTTGGTTTTTCTATCATTAGCCTCTTGGGAAACGAGGGAGGAGGAGTCGTGTCCTCATCAGAATTTTGTGGATCAACTGTGTTTCCCCCTTGTTCTATTTATTCTGTTATGACCATAGTTGAGGGTGTCATTGTTGGTTGTATATTTTCATTCTCCTACGCTCGGTGAGTGTCATTTTCTTCAGGAGAAATTATGCGCCCTGACCTCAACCGAAGTTCATTGCATCCTACTAAGCTGATTTCCCCGTCCAAATTCTTGATAATTTGTACAAGATGGGCTCATCTATTATTAGGATTTGGATTGGGTTGAGCTGGTAATTGAGGAAACATTTGAGTTTGAGGATTCTGGGGTAATTGGTGTGGTGCTTGTAAAGTGGGTTGAGCTTGCGGAGCCATCCCCATGGGTTGATTGGTCATCCCCATGGGGCACTGCCAGTTTTAATTCAAATTGGGGGCTTGGGAAGCTGTACTAGTCCACTGTGAAGGATAGGGATTATTATTCGGATTTTTCCAAGGTGGGGTAGGGTATGGCGAGTTAGTCCAGGTGGAATTTGCAGCTGATTGATTTGGCCAGGTGAGATTTGTAGCAGATTGATTTGTCTAGGGTGCATTAGGATATTGTTGGGACTACCAGGTTGGGTTAGCAAATGGCTGGCCCTGTCATGTGTTTCCAGAATTTTGTTGTTGGTTATACTATCCATAAAATAAAGAGGAAGGATCTTGTAGCGTACCTGGGGGACGAGCTTGCCATTGGCGATGTTGAGCCATTAGATATAACAATTATGTTTCCTCTTCTACCTCTTTAAAGACAGATTTTAGTTCTGGGAGCGATGGGCATTGTTTTGTTTCATGGTATTTGGCACAGATAGAACACACCTGAACCACGTCCAAAGGACATTCCCTCGGACCATGTTTCTTTCTGCATCAGTGGCAAAATATGGCCAAGGATTGTTCTGCTTCTGCTTGTTTCTGCTTATCCTGCAAAACATCGAATTGTGTAGTCAAAGTACTCAAAATATCAGTTTTGAAATTCTCTAATAGATTACCAACTTCGTCTTGGGTGACACCCCCGCTAGTAATGTTGTTATTTCTTGTGAGGGGAGACCGCATTCCAGATCTGGTCTATGTACTTCCTCATGAGCACCTGTTGCACAATAAGATAATATTATCATAAGTTTCTTGATAAATATCACCCTTCCCCATTAAATTCAATGTTTCTACCCATTCATCCTTCATTCCTTTTATCAAAGTGGCTTTAAGTACCTCACCTGGTAGTATGTCATACGATGACTTTGAAAGTTATATTGAAACCTTTCAACATATTCCTCTAGTGTCTCGTTTTCTTTTGTAGTCGTTTGAAAGATTTTTTCTTTTAGATCCCTGGTTCTAAAGTAATCTTGGTATTTTGTGAGGAAGGTTTGTTTCATCTCATCCCACGAATTGATGGTTCCTCCTCCAAATCCCATAAACCAACGCAAAGCTGCTCCTTTCAAGGTGGAAGGGAACAACTTCAGTTTCTGGGGCTTAGAGGTGTAGTCATATCCTCTACACAGGACATCAAATTCGAATAAGAACGCATCAGGGTCCTCTGAAATTAATCCATGAAAGGTAGGCATATTTTGTAATGGGATCACTTTCATGGAGGCATTGGCAACTAGATCAACTATCGTATATTCCAAGGTGGAAGTCTGGGATCATGGTTGATTTGGTTGCGCCATTTGGTTGAAAATATGCCAATAATCTTCAGGAATTTCTTGGCCTGGATGTTCTATTTGGGGTGATTTCTTACTTGATCCCCTAGGGGATTTAATCATGCTACCTCTATCTGGGATTTCAGGTATACCTTCTCCTATCATAGGCGATCCAGGATCAGGTGGTGGTGATGGGTTTGCTTTAGCAACCCCACTGGTCTCCCCTTCTCCTTCTTCCAGATTACAAGAGTTTCCCTCATCTAAAGGACTGAGAGGTGGAAGATCTGTATTTTGAAAACTTTTTCCAGTCCCTTCAGTTCTATTATGAACCTCAGCATGGGTTGTAGTTGGTGAATTTGTTGCCTGAGGGATTTGGGTAGCACCTTTCTTGGGTCCAACCGAAGCTTGAGATTCATCTTTTCAAATGATGTTGTCTATGAAAGTGCTTCTTCCAGGGGCCACCGAACCCTGGCCTTTTGTAGTTTTTGGTGGGGGTTGAGGTTCTTTCTTCTTAGTCATACACACTTCACACAAAACTCTAAGTACCTATATGACCTCTATGCATCAGCTGAAGGTAGGCACTGGCATAAGCATTTTACTTATTGCCTACATAGGTTCGTACCTTTCGTTTTCAATACCTCATCCTCCAGAGATGCAACCTATGCTATCTTTGACATTCTCCCCGCCAACGGCGGAAAAATGTTGGGCTTTAAAGATGTCCTAAAACAACCTTAGTTTAACATTAATTTATCAACCCGAGGATTCGTCTTTTATTTCAAGAATATCAGCAAAGTCTATGCAGATAGTTGTAGAGGCTAAAATTGTGTAGTCAAAGAAAATCTGAGTTTATCAATAATCAAGTTCCTCACACATTCATTAAAATTATGAAGCTAAAATCTATACTCAACAAAATTGAGAACTGATCTATAACATGTTGTGAATTAAAGGCATTTAACTAAATTGTTGAATTGATCTAACTAAGAAACAGTAATTGAATTTATGAAAGTGCTTAATAAAATGACTATTTAATCTGCTGGAAAGAAACAACTAAGTACTGTAAATTGAGAAGGAACAACAAATGTACTTTAAACAAAAGGAACAACAAATGCTAAATTAAACGAAAGGAACAACAAATGATAACTTAATAAAAGGAACAACATATGTGAAAGTGAGAGGAACTATCGATCAACAAACTTCATCAATGAGGAATGGAACAACAATCGGTAACATTCAAATGAAGCATCTATCTCCTGTAATCAAACAACACAGCTAGTCTATAAAAATGTCAACACACTCATGTATTCATCTTAACTATTGCCAAAGAGATTTAAATCACAGACTGAAATCAAATTGATACAATTACAAATTGAGACAGTAACTCCTTTAAACTGGGCCCTCGGTCCTCAAAAGCATTGCTACTAGAAACTCAGTATGCAAAAATGATGAAAATGCCCAACGCTTCTATTAATTCCATAATTGGTACAACAGTTACAAAAGGTGACTTGTACATAGCAGTTTTGAGCTATGAATGCTTGGCTAAATTTCTTAGATGATCATTTCTATGATTTATTACCCTCTATATATTACAATAATATGGGTAAATTAAGCTATCCTGAGGATCGAGAGATCCTCAGGATTGCTTTTACTATTTATAAAGATTACAAAATAGAGAATCAATCTTCTGCAATACTTCTTTGTGCTTAATGTCTTCAACCTTCAATAGCCTACGCATCTTCAAAATATCCCTAGCTACCTTGGGTTTGATAATATTTATCCATTCCTGCAATAAAATCAAACAATTCCAACATAATTTTAGAATTTATCTAATATCACTCAATAATATTTCTCGAAGACATTTTAATCATTTTCTATCTTAATTATTCCTAATTAATAGAAAATTCAATCAAGATTATATCATAAACCATGGGAATAAGGAGGATATTTGTACCTTTTCCTCAACTCAACACATACACACACATACATATGTGTGTGTAGGTCAATTGAGACTGGTCTGGACAGTGGTGAGAAAGAGTATCATCCTCCACATCCAAGTTCAATTCCTGCAAGTGACATGTTGAGCTCTCAATGAGTATATTGTTGTAAGGGCCTTGAGCCATGTGTTAATAAGACCCTAAGGTTCTACAAAATCCAATTTACCGTAAGTCTCAACAACTTGGCAATTAATAGCTCTACATTGCGCAATCACCTTTCCCTTAGAAGGCCTTAATTTTCATGTTCCTCTTACTATATATATTACTATATCTTAACCAAAGAAGTAACAAGTGTAGTTATTTTTCCATGTGGAACTTCATGGTTTCCCTTTGAAACTTTATAGCAAGTTGTTAGATAAGTGAAATATTTCTATGATGGAATGAATATTTAATATATGAAGATTTTATTGCAAAAAGATAACATATCACGTTACAAGCTAAAAATGACCAAAAATGGCCACATCAAAATTATCAATTATTATCACATGAATTTGGAATGACTATGACAAAAAATGGCCACATCAAAATTGTCAATTATTATCACATGAATTTGGAATGAATATTTAATGTATGAAGATTTTATTGCAAAAAAATAACATATCATGTTATAAGCTAAAAATCACCAAAAATAACCACATCAAAAAATTTTCAATTATTATCACATGAATTTGAAAACTTTTTCTTCAAAACTAATATCTAAAATAACAAATTTTTAACATAATAAATACTTAATAACCATTCAATTTTATAATAGTTTTGTAAAATTAAATAAATATTAATGTAGAACAAAATTAAACCATAAAAATATAAAACTAAAAAAATCATATAAATATAAATTACAAATTAAATATTAATACCAAAGCATAACACAATATAAAAACAATTATAAAATGCTAGAACATTGAATGACTAATATTTATAAGGCCTTAATTTACATGTTCCTCTTACTATATCTTAAACAAAGAAGTATAGTTATTTTTCCATGTGGAACTTCATGGCTGCACTTTAAAACTTTATGACAAGTTGTTAGATACGAGAGATCTTTCTATTATGAAATGAGTATATTTAATATAAAATGATTTTATTAAAAAAAAAAGATAACATATCACATTACAAGTTAAAAATGGTCAGAAATGGTGACATCAAAGTGATCCATTTCATTATTATCACATGAATTTGGACATTTGTTTTTCAAAATTAATATCTAAAATAATAAAGCTTTTATATTAAAGTGGTCAATTTCATTATTATCACATGAATTTGGATATTTGTTTTTCAAGTTAATATTTAAAATAATAAAAAAATAATACAATAAATGTTTCATCAACCATTCAATTTCATAATGATTTTGTAAAATTAAATAAATTTTAATATAGAACAAAATCGATTCATAAAAATATTAAACTATGAAAATTATATAAATATTAATTACACAATTACATAATACCAAAGTATAACACAATATGAAAGCAACCATAAAATGCTAGCATATCTAATAAAGTAATTTTAATCACCCATATTTACAAAGTCTTAATTTGCATGTTCCTCTTACTGTATCTTAATCAAAGAAGTAAAAATTGTATTTATTTTTCCATGTGGATCTTTATGGTTTCCCTTTAAAACTTTATGACAAGCTGTTAGATACGTGAGATTTTTTTATGATGGAATGAATATTTAATGTACGAAGATTTTATTGCAAAAATATAGCATATCATATTAGAATTTAAAAATAGCCACATCAAAATTTTCAATTATTATCACATGAATTTGAAGATTTTCTCTTCAAAACTAATATCTAAAATAATAAATCTTTTAATACAATAAATGTTTCGTTCCCGGATGGGGTGTCTTTGGTTTTAACACACGGACATCCAAAGGGGAGGCCACCTGGCCATACCTCCTGCCACCTGGAGTCGGCTCAGACGTACCCTCCCTCTACCGTCACCTCATGCTATTAAACCCCATGACGTCATTCCTCGGCTCTCACTCGACGTCAGCCTACTACAAGCACTTGATGACGTGCTTCGTGGGAATTTTAATGGGGATGTGTTGGACGAAGTCGCAGTCCCATCACCAATTCAACAAAGGAGGTTTTAGGCCAGAGCCTTGGCGCGCCAAAGCGCATTCGAGCCCTCGACCTCCGAAGTCTCATCCCTTCATGGTTTTTGACGTCGTCCTTTCACTCTGGTTCAAGCTCCTGCTGTCCTCCTTGCCCTCGACTTCCAGCTTCTCTTCATGATTTTTGCAGCACCATTGTGTTTGGCTGGTCTGGCGCTCATCGAGCAAACCCTTGCACTCTCCCTGTGCATTCTTTTTTTGGTTTCCTAAGGCCATTTCTATGCCTCGTCTCAGGGGAAAATCGAAGAGGGGTGTGACCTGGTATGCGGCCAGAGGAAGGGCTACGTGCAACAGTGGCTCTGCCCAGAAAACCGAATTCGCCCCCAACCTGAAGCCCATTGTTTCTCCCACTCTTGCTCAGCCGACTCGAGAAAGTACCCCAGACCTCTACCCACTAACGAATCCCTTTTCCTATCAAATCGAATCGTTCGACAGTCTCAAAAATTCCCTTGGTTTCGCTCCACCTCCTCCCTCCCCTCCTCACCGCCCTCCACCTCCGCCTTACCCCCCTCGCCACCCTCCTCCTCCGCCTCCTGTCACCTCCATATCCCCTTTTCCTTCAACTCCCTCCTCCGAATACCTCACCTCCTCCTCCAACTCTCCACTTCCCCCTCCACTCCCCTCAGCCTGCTCCCGATGCGCATAAAGAGAAGCTCTCGAGGAGTCCTTGGATGACCTCAAGCGTGGATTAGGGGACATCAAGACCGCCATTAACAAGCTGCGGAACAAGGAAATAGAGCATTAGCGCCGCGTGGACCTCCTGATGACTTTCCTGCAGGACCTCAGACAAGCTATCTTGGACAGAGATAATTTCAACATAGACAACTTGCATGTGCGTCAGGCTTTCGCGGGGCAACATTTTGACCCCGACACTAGTTAATTGTGTTTCTGGTTCATGTTTCCTATTTTTATGTTTTTAGTTAATTTACTGCTTAATTTTTTTGGCCATGCGAGGCCACCCAGTTTTGGGAAGTTTGATCTTAGCAATTTTTGTCTCAGTCTAGAATTCAGAAACTATGCCCTGCGTGGCACTGTAGATCACCATATTTTATGTTAGGAACCAAATATCAATATAGCATAGAAAAACCTCAGAATAAGTACTCAACGCCTTGAAAAAGAGAGAAATTCATTTAATAAGCCTCTTCGAGGGGGAAACCTTCTTATGCCCACATAAATGTCCAAATACAAGATGATTCCAAATGAAAATGTCTCCTTGGTATATATAGGAGACTAGGAGGTATAATTACAACTAATGGACTAAAGCCAACATAAATAAAATAGCATTACTAATGTAATATGCCCAAATTAAGGGGTAATGAGCCACTATTTAGGGCTTAACATGCCCCTCCCCTTGAGACAAGTGTTGTCTGCAACGCTTGAGTAACTCTGGATCCTTCTGTATAAAAGACTCATCTTCCCAAGTGGAATCTCCAGCCGATAGTTTTCTCCATTTAATGAGATACTCTTAAATGGATCTATTCATCAACTGGTGAATTATTGTGTCAGTGATGGCTTCAGGCTCTAATATGATTTTTCGTTCCTCGTCTAATTCTGGCAATATAGTTTGAACTGGGATCTTGTCACCTATAACCTTCTTTAAGCATGAAACATGGAAAACTGGGTGTACTCATGAAGATGCAGGCAACTCCAATTTGTATGTCATAGTACCAATATTTTTCAACACCTTATAAGGGCCATAGTACTTTGGTGATAATTTATTATCCTTCTTGGCTTGCTTGAGGAACATCTATTTGTATGGTTGTAGTCTTAAAAACACCTAATCCCCTACTTCAAAACTTCTTTCACTACAATGTTGATATGTTTGTCGTTTCATGTGATTATGCGCCATGGTCAGGTTGTCCTTTAATATTTGGAGAACTTGTTGTTGATGTTTGATGTGATCTTCCACTGCTTGAACCTTAGATTTTTCTTTTAGAGAAGAAGTGATGGAAGGAGGGTGGTATCCATAGAGTGCCATAAATGGTGCCATTTTTGTTGTCGTATGAAAGGAAGTGTTATGCCACCATTCTGCCAAGGGTAACCATTTGAACCATTGTGTTTGTTTATCAGAGACAAAGAAACGAAGGTAGCCTTCCAAACATTCGTTCACTATCTAGGTTTGTCCATCAAATTGAGGATGATAGGATGAGCTATGAGCCAATTGAGTACCCAAACAAGAAAATAATTATGTCCAAAAATGTCCAGTGAAGATGGGATCTCTGTCACTTACAATAATCTTTGGGTTGCCATGTAGATTTTGAACTATCTCCATGAATGCGGTGGAAACTATACTAGCTTTGAAGGGATGAGAGAGTGCACAAAAGTGTGCGTACTTGGTGAGTCTATCAACAATCACCATGATGACACTCTTTCCTTTAGACTTCGGTAACCTTGTGATGAAATCCATGGAAACCTCCTCCCAACACTTACTTGGGATGGAAAATGGTTATAAAAGACCTGGGGTCTTAATTGTTTCCACCTTATTTTGTTGGCAAACCAAACATTCTACCACAAACCTTTGAACATCATTTTTAAGGCCATCCCAAAAAAATTCCTTCTTGACCCTATGGTAGGTTTTCAAAAATCATGAGTTCCCTCCTACTGGAGAGGTGTGCAATTCCAATAGTACCTTTTGTTTGAGTTGGGAGTTCTTACATAAATATAAGTGATCTTTGTACCATAGTGAATCATTTTTCCATGTAAATGTATCTGATGCACTGGAATCCTATGGAAACCTT
>ML819964.1:34490-46122 GCA_009831015.1 Picea engelmannii | reverse complement strand
TGTTCTTTGTGTTCATTGTGGTGATGACTTGTTGATGATATATTGCTGATATATGTTGCTGATATGTGCTCACATCTAACTGGTTATAAATGACAACAATGGGCAATGAATAAATGTTGAATGCTAATTGATGAGTTTTTGTGCAAGAGGGAAGTTTTGGAAAAAGAGCCCCACACTCATTCACCCCCCCCCCTCTAAGTGTGGTAGGTGTGTCCAACAAGGTGGTCTAGATCTGATCTCAAACTGGGAATCTTCTAATCTAGCTAACCACTCGTATATCTCCTTGTGAATTCCTCCAAAGAAAATCTCATGTATATCAGTAAAGATATACCTTCCCAACCAGTCTTTTGTGCTAAGATTAGGGTTCTTGTTCTGGGCTTCTGCGGAATCCTTCTCTTGTTCTTCTATCCACTTCTTAATCTTTGTCTTCGATGGAAATCACCTTGAAATTCCCTCAAGAAGATCCCAGTCCCAGCAACGAAACCACTTGTTGGCACACAGGGGCAGACCCTGGGTTCAACTCTAACAACGCACCAATAATCCCTAACTACTGGCCCTTTCAGCAACACATGTGAAGCAGATGCAGTCTCACTCGAAGTAGCAATAGGGAGTTGCAGGACATAGGTGTCTACAACAACAGGAAATGCAAAGTGGATCCAATACAACAGCAACACAACACCTAGATATCATTTACCAACTTACTCCTACTTCGCACAGTTATATCTCATATCTAACATAAATATGCAATAACATAATATCAGAAGACAAAAGAACACCACATCAATCGCACAAGAACAAGGTATATGTGGTTCACCCTCTCCCTAGGGCTACGTCCACAGAACTGTGTTTCTTGATATTATATAAAACATACAATTATGTCTGCGCTCTTAGCTTGTAGATCTCTCTCTTCCTCTCTCTCTTTCTCTCACCTCCCTGCACACCCAGCTACAGGGTTGATCTTCGCACCCAGCTGAAGATCTTACAATACCCAAGTGCTCTCACACATAGCACTTCTCTCTCTCCTTAATGATAGTGATCAATGTCCTTCCTTCTTACAATAGCGAACCCAATAAAGAACCCCTCTTCTCTCATCTAGGTTCTTATTTATACATTACAATAACCCACCGACAACCTTAGGCCGAAACCTAGGTGTCAAAAACCTAGATACCAAAACCCTAGGTGTCTAAAACCCTAGATCAACTTGACCCGTGTTTTTCGGGCTTTGCCAACTTGTCTTTCCTTTCTTCCCATGAAGTGCTCCAAAGCATCTACCAGTAGCTTTTTCCACTTGCTGAGTTGTCCACGATCTGTCTTCCTTGATGATCTGTTCTCCTCGATCTTCTTGTCCAACAACTCATTCTCCTATACTTCACTCCTTATTTTATGCTTCTTTGACCACTTCGACCGAATCTCAGTCAGTGTGTCTTCCACGCAGTTTGTATCTCGTCTTTTCTCTTCCTTTTTCCTTGCTTGTCTTCCTCGATCCATACCCAAGGGCCAACAAATTTTCTAACTTAAAAAAAAATTACAATAAATGTTTCGGAAGCTATTCAATTTTATAATGGTTTTGTAAAATTAAATAAATATTAGTGTGGAACAAAATCAAGCTATAAAAATATAAAACTACACAATCAAGCTATAAAAATATAAAACTATGAAAATCATATAAATATCAATTACAAATTAAATACAAAACATATAGTATATGTTTTTGCATAATATCTCCCCCCCACCCTATATGAGGATGAGGGTGGGGAGAGACATTATGTGAAACATATACTATATTGGGTTGGGGGAGACATTATGCAAAACATATACTACATGGGGTGGAGGGAGACATTATGCAAAACATATACCCTATATGAGGGTGGGGTGAGGGGAGACATTATGCAAAACATATACTATGTGGGGTGGAGGGAGACATCATGCAAAACATATACCATATATGAAGGTGGGGGTGGGAGGAGACATCATGCAAAACATATACTATATGGGATGGGGAACGACATTATGCAAAACATATAAAACATATACCCTATATGAGTGTGGGGAAGACATTATTCAAAACATGTACTATATGTTTTGCATAATGTCTCCTCCCACCTCCACCCTCACCTTCGTATAAACCAAAACATAATACAATATGAAAACAACCATTAATATACTAGCACATCAAATAAAATAACGTTAATAACTAATATTTACAACAAACATTAAATAAAATAACTTTAATAATCACATATTTAACTTTAATAATCACATCGTTTAAAATCATATGTCATCCTGATTTTATTACTATGACAAAGTTTGTTTCAACCCTAAATCACAATTAAAGAAATATAAATCATTTCTATGTTTCAAGTGTTTTACTCTAATTGTGTAGTATCCATTTATAATAAAAAACCATATTAGCAAAGTGCAAGTCAAGACAATGGATAGAGTGTTTGAATTTGTATCTTTTGTAAATGACTTTGCTACATATTTTAAGAGGTGTGATGTTCATATAAATATAGTTATAACTAAGGAGTTATTTTCTTTGTAATTAATATATATGGTCACTTCTTTGAGAAGGTGAAAGGGAGACACAATTAAAAAAAAACCAATATCATTGATTAAGCTAGACAATGCAATGCATTAATGTTGCCTAAGATTTCATTAGTATTGAATTAATCAAATAAATGAATGGAAAAAAAAAAACAATGAAGAAAATGGCAATAATGTTGCATAAGATTTCATTAGTATTGAATTAATCAAATGAGTGAATGGAAATAAAGAAGAAGTAATGAAGAAAATGGTAGTGTGAAAATTAGGAAATTTGTTAATGTTAGGAAATGAGACACATTTCCACGCTAAAATTAGCAGAAGAGAGGAAGAAAGATTTAATCAAGAAAGTAAATGACACAACAAACACAAAGTACACAGAGATTTTACCCTGGAAACCCAAAGTGGGAAAACCAACATTCCTTGAGCATTCTTCTCCTTGTTGTCTTATTCATTCAGAAAAAAAGGTTACATGTCTAACATTGGTCCACACCTAAGACACAATCGACATCATACCCTCTTTCTTACACAAGAACAACCCTATAGCCAATTCAGCTTACATCTACATGACCAACAACCTCTATGATTATTGATTGATTCATTGATTACCCTTTATGGCCTTACAAAACACCTTCTTTATAGGATTTACAGTAGGAAAAACCCTAAAGAAAAGGTGCCCAAAAACAGTCACAGATGCATGCAGATCATTAGCTACAAATCTCGTGAATCTCAAGATTTTGTTATAGTTGAATACTAAGTCAGATTACTCTTTGACTACCAATCAGCCTTCATTTGGTCTTCAGTCAGTCACCACACGCCCGCTTGTCAACATCTTATCAGTTGACCTCTTTGACTTGTTGTCAATGTCTTTACCATGTTGAACCACCTCGACCTTCGACTTCGACTTTACTCAGTCAACTATCCTTGACCTTCAACTTGTTGTTGATCCACCTCGACTTTGTCTTTACCCGATCGAACCACTTCGACCTTTGACATCGACTGTCAGTCGATCCACCTCGACTTTCACTGCAAAGAATATAAGAACCCACCATTATCCCACTTGTTGTCTTCTTTATTGAAACTGGGATACCTCTAAGCTTTCATTCACAGACCCAGGGAAACAATGCCCATTGCTTCTCTGCACCAAGAGAACTTCACAACACTCACAAACTTGGTCAACGAGTCTGTTATGTTTTCCAATGTGTCTACTTTCTCTAGCAACACCTTGTTTCTTTCCACCATGTCTCTCACGAAATGGTATTGTACATCAATGTGCTTAGTCTTTGAATGATAAGTTGGGTTCTTTTCCAGAAATAATGCGCTTTGATTGTCGCAACTTATCTTCATATCTCTCTGCTCAAACCCGATTCCTGAACACAACCTTTGCAACCATACTGCTTTTTTTCTTCCATGTATTCATATTCTATTGTTGACAAGTCTACAACCGCATGTCGCTTACTCATCCAGTTGATTTCTCCACCGACCATCTTGAAGACATATCCATTGGTCGACCTCCATCGATCCATATCTTTAGCCCAGTCGACGTCGACAAAGTCATGTACATTTAATTCACTATCGCCTCTAGGTTTTCATTGGTAGCATATAGCAAGTGTTTTGTACCACACAAGTACCTGAATACTCTCTTGACAGTTGTACAATGCTTCTTCCTAGGTGTCGACATGTATCTACTNTATATATATATATATATATATATATATATATATTCAACCGTAACAATTTAATGACTTCTCATCAACATAATTGTCACATATAAGTGTATTTATCTTATTCCTACTTTTATGCATATTCTTGTTTTAATTTATTAAATGATAGTCTCACTATTCTTTCATCATTTTATTATGAATTGAGAAAAACTTAGAGACCACATGATTATACAGAAATTACTTTATATGTTCTCGTAACTTGTTATAGTACCTCATTATAATAGTTGAACAAATCTATACTTAAAAACATAATTTTGTACCACACGTTGTTTTATAAAAGTTATCCTAATTGTTATTTCTGTAGTCCTTACTAAATGAAGAACATGGTCAATGCCATATACAAGGGTCTTATGAAGGTTTTTTTTTTTTATAGCCCCCTTGTGGCTATACGTTCACACTTGACACTATATCATTGTCAATACAACTCTTATTCGTATCACACCTTATTTGAGTCCATGTAAATCAGTATATAAAGTTTGTAATTATATTAACCTTGCTAAAGTATTTCATATGAGTTTGTAATTACAATAACCTTGCTAAATCATTTCATATGTAATACGGGTTTCAGTATGTGTCAACCAATAAATATAGGATTATTTTCTTGTATTATCCAATGTATAACATATATCAACAAGTACCATTGTATAACATATGTCAACGGGTTTCATTGTGTCATCCAAAGTATAACACTTGACATACGGAGGTCGACTCATACTTATGTGGACTTATTAGGGTGTTTTACGACGGTGTTAACTCGTGTTATCGTACTAATGCTTAATAAAAACCTTGCAAAATTTTCTTCGTTAATTCACATGTCCTATGGAACATTTAACATGCAATGATCTTGCATGTGCCACCTATAGTATTACTTATTTTGAGGAGGTTTACTTGACAGTTGTTTAAGAATTGTATACTTGTGTTTTGTTATGTCTATAGGCATTAGGGTTTTCTTTCAGATTCCCTTAGTTGTCCCAAACTTTCCTGAACTTTGCTCATTTCACATTCTTCACTTTCATTTTCTTGGCTCTGTGTTCATCCTTAGAGGTTTTGAGAGGTTTAACATCTTTTAGTTACAGTGTGAAGGTATAATTACCTCAATCTCATTTTGGTTCACTGTGGAGTTTATTTGGTAAAATCCCAGGGTATCTATAGCTTCCATGGCTTGTAGTTCATCTATCTGTCAACTTCGGATTTGCGTCTTAAACTGGTAAGAGTTTACATAACCTTCTTTACTCATTCTAGCTTCCTGTAACCAGTATTTGTAACTTATTTAAATTGGTAATGAATCCTGAGTGGTTTTCTTTATAATATTGGTTTATAGTTGGATTCAAATATTATTTTGCCTACTAGGTTATTATATCTCTGTATTGGTTTCCTTACTGAACTTCTTGTCTCATATATATCTAATGTATGATGTCGTGATTGTAATAATTGTATTATCGGTCGTGGTAGGTCTCACTCTCGGTTAACCTATGGTTCGAGGATTTTTTCCTTGAACCTCGGGGACTTATCATTTGAGCCCGATATTTTTATGAACTTAGTGGTCCAAGTTTTATCATAGTCGGATTTAGTGTTTATTTCATTTTTTTTATTGCTTCGTTTCTAGTCGATGATTAAGACCTTTCACATCATTTATTCATCCAAGACTTAGTTGGGAATTATGTTATAAATATTTGCACAGGGTGGTGTTCGCACAGAGTGTAGTAATTTCTATGGTTTATATTATGTACATACGTCATGATTTTCTTGGGTATTAAACTAATGATGGACCCTTTTTGTTTTTGCGAGGGGTACCCATCAACTACCTGACAACCCTGAACACCCAAATGAAGTTCAAAGGCAATGGAGGAAGATACACAGGTGCTTTGTATATCCATGGTAAGTTTATCTAGGTTTGTGTATGTAACTTTTGTTTGACTAAATATCTTGTACATCATTCTAATTTATTCGTTGCTATTATGTAGGTGTCGAAGCGGTGGTTACCATGGAGACTCGAAAATACCCTTGCGTGGAAAGGTATTTGGGTTCCATTATTTAATTAGATTTCAAGTCTAGTATCACAATATGTGATTACTCTGCTTATACATTATGTCAAGCTAGTCGACCGAGTAATTATTCCTGGAAATCCTATAGATTAGGACAATAGTCTGTGCATTTGACAATTTTGTAATTTTATGTGCTTTGGTTACAATTCCTCCTTGGATATACATAGTCATTATTTAAATCCCTGTTAAACTCGGTTTAATTAACATTGTTTCTCTTTTTGGACATACACAGTTATTACTTTAAGCTGAGCTTAATTTTGTAACAAATTCCTTTGGAATATACACAATGTATTACTCATATTTTGATATAATCGGTTTAAATTGTAATGATTCCCTTCTTAAATATACACAGTGTATCTTGTTAAACTTTGTTTAGTTTTGTAACGAATTCCCTTTCGATTACAATTATGCTTTAGTAACTAGTTTTTACCCTATGAGTTTTTTATTGATTTGCTACCGGCAATACAATTTCGTTCATGGATCTAGGATTATAATAACTATTTTTTATCTTTCAACAGTCTTCTAGCATGAACTATGATATGTATCTATCTTCTCATAGAAAAACATTTACAACTAACACTTGTGACAATTTATTCGTTCTTTAAAATACTTCACAATGTATAATAACATAAAGTAAATGATCAAATAAATATGTTCATAATAAGGAAGTAAAACCTACACTTGGGGAAACCACACATTGGAGACTCTATTCCTCCCAACCTTAGACTAGAGTCTCTATCAACGTCTTTCACCCCCGAGTTGAGTTCGGAATCCAAGGGACTTCCTCTGTGGCCTCTTGCAGAATTCTAAGTTCTATCTTGTTGTGTGTAATATTAGAAATAATCGTGTCAAATCAATTCGATGCATATCCTTCTCGAGCTATTAGTTCACACCTAGGAATGACGTCCCAGTCCCTTTTCATGACTTCTTTCTAATTTTCCTAGGACATGTGACACTTGTCTTGAGCCTCTTTGTCATTGACTACCTGTCAGATTCAAATCTACACATGTTCACAAATTCTCCTATAAATCTGGAATGTGTCTTTTTGAAGTTGATTTAACTCCATAGCTTGTCTCAGTCTGTTGCCACTTGGCCAACCCCTTTAGATTCCTAACTCCCTCTTTAACAGTTGCTTCAACGTGTGCCCATTTTTCCACATGTGTTTATTTCCATAAAATAATAAGGTTTTACAATTCGGATTTGGTCAATAGACCAAATTGTCTTTCGGAAAAATAATTAAAATTCTAAAATAAAAACAATAATATAAATACTAATTAAAAGTTCAAGTCGTGGGGTATCACATACACCCCCCCTCAAAACTTATCATCGTCCTCAATGATAACTAGTTTCCATCAATACCATTATGGAATAGAAATGGATATGCTTCCCGCATATTACTTTACATTTCCCAAGTAACCTCTTCTAGACTAAGGTGCTTCTATTGCACCTTTACCTATCCTACGGCTCGATTCTGGAGTGTAAGTTTCCTTCGGGTTGTTTCATGTAGATTTCTTCTTCCAAGTCCCCATGTAGGAACATTTTCTTCACATCCATATGTTATATTTCCATATCAAATGTTGTAGCCAAAGACATTATTACTCTAATGGAAGTTAATTTTGCAACAGGGGAAAAAATATCACCAAATTCGACTCCTTCGACTTGGGAATATCTTTTCGTTACCATTCGAGCTTTGAATTTCTCGACTTGACCTATTGCATTCATCTTCTTCCTGAATACCCATTTGTTGTTGACATGATTTCTTCCACTAGGCAAATTGACCAAGTCCCATGTCTCATTATTGTGCAAGGATTCCATCTCTTCGACCATGGTGTCCTTCCAGAGTTTTCCCTCTACTGACTCAACTTCCTCCCCGGCTGAATTGGGCTCATCGTCAGTGGAAGTTAACAATAATGCAGAACAGAAGTTGGGCAGACTATACCTATCGACTGTTTTTCTTACTCTTTATGACCTCCTTACAATCAGATTCGATTGTTCCACCTCTTCCTCTAATTTAGTCGACTCATTTGAATCATCTTCTTAGTTCCTCAGTTCAAACCGCACCATATCAGGATTATTCTCGATCTAAATAATTTCTTATGGCTCAGACTTACTTCTGACTTCTTTGAAGACCACATCTCAACTGTACACTGCTTTCATTCATGCGAGATCCTAGAGATTATATCCTTTCATTCCTTCTTTGTATCCAATGAAAATACATGTGATTGCCTTCTTGTCCAACTTGCTCCTCTTTTCCTTGGGAACATGCACAAATGCATCACAACCAAATAATTTGATATGTTGATCCGAAAAGATCTTTTAAATGATTGTGATTGAGTTATTAAGCATGTGTGTATTAACCATTAAGGAAGCTAATGAAAGAGGATGAAGATAAGAGAATTATATCACAGCCATAAACTCATATACAGAACTAAACATAAGAAATAAGAACAACAAACCATAACAAGAGAAGTGATAACGGAGTTCGGCACAAAATTGCCTACATCTCCAAGCCTTTGTCTTAGTGGGGGAGGCTTCTTTATTTTTGTTCAAAGCTCAAAAATACATTGTAGTGGTGCCATAGGGATACAAGACTGATCTGGTCTTGTTCTTCGAGATCTCTAGAACCCAGCAAAAGAAACAGCACTCAAAACAGATGTCTAGAGCTCCCAGAAATGAACCACAAGTGTCTGCTCCTCAACAGCTTCCCTGCATTAAAATGGCTTTGGTTTTGCTTTGCTTCAGCATAAATCTACTCTGGTTGTCCTCCATGGCCTCAAACAGGACTGGTTTTTATATATCTGAAGTTAGTTATCCTTCCCCAACTTCCTCCCAAAATCTGGGCTCAAAAAGAGCCCAATATCTCCCAATAATGGCCAAAATCCACTATTAACAGGCATAAATCAATTAAAAATCCACTAAACCAAAGTAAATAACCCACTTTTGTTTAAATATAGGGCTTAGCTCCTTTAACCCTGTGTGTGCCCCCTTATTATGGTCATATGGTTGAAAAGGTGTCCAAGTGCCAGCCCATAGGGTTGTGCGTTGGCCCCTTACTTCTCGGTGATCAGTCGTATTATAGGCCATATGGCCCTAACCCAGAGCTAAATGGGTGTGCAATTAGTTAGATCCCTCACTCCTTCGATTGGTGGTTACATGGTAAAATCCCGAAAACCAAGGGTTGGTCTATTCATCCGCGCTGGTGGTTAAAGGAAAGGCGCTCGCGCCCCATTTGATTGTGGTCACATTACATAATTAAACTGTGGGCTAGGGCTTAGCCCCAATCCCTTTCCGCCCCACACATAATACATTAAACTTTAAATACAATTAAACAGGCTTGTATAAACAAGCAACATGTGTGGCTCAATGGTATTGGAGCCTTTGTGAAAGGGTTGAGTTTGGAGGAGAGGACGTCAGTTCGATTCTTGGGGAGACTAAAACTTATGCATTCACCAAACGAGCCAACCACAGGGTGCCACATGGCAGCCCAAGTCTGGGCCACGTGGCACCACCCTATTTGTCAATTTCGATGCCACTTGTCAACACGAGAATGGTCCAAGTCTTTTGCTCAGTCAGTAACCATACCTACCACTTGCCTACCCAGCCAGCGTCTGTACCTGCCACATGTCATCGTACGATTGGGCCACGTGGCACCTGTACGAGCGTGCCACGTGTCACCGTACGGTTGGGCCACGTGGCACCTGTACGAGCGTGCCATGTGTCACCCTTCCAGTGGTGACACGTGTCACATTCTGGCTGCTCCATTTCAATTGTACGGAACCCACTGTGCCTCTGCCATGTGTCACGCTGCCACGTCATGTTGACATCAGCGTTGACTTTTTTTACTGTGGATTTGTTTGACTTTTTTCCATGTTTGGAAAAATGGTCAGAGTGCGATAACTCTCACATACAATGTCTATTTGAGAAAGAAAATATATGGTTGGAATCAACACGACAAGACGGTCGCAATGGAATTGGTTTCAGTCGATTCTGAGAACTTTCATTTTTGAGCCTTTTTGAGCCCTATCAATCTCTTGGATCTGATTTTGGATCAGATGTGAAACCAAAGGATTGTTACCCAACCATATCTCATGTGGAGTCATGTCAACTAGTGTCGATGAAGGAAGCATATTCAATAGATATTTTGCAGTGTCGACTTCCTCCACCCAAAATTATTGTGCGAGCCCAACATCACTAAGCATGCTCCTTGCCTTGTCCATCAACGTTCTGTTCATTCTCTCAACAACTCCACTTTGTTGTGGGGTATATGGTGTGGTATTTTGGCGTGTTATTCCACACTACTTACAAAAATGATTAAATTATTTTCCATAGAATTCACCACCATTGTCAGTTCTCAACAGCTTAATCTTCTTATCTGTCTCGTTTTCTACAAGAGATTTAAACTCTTTGAATTTCCCAAAAACCTTTGATTTCTTCCTCAAGAAATATATCCATGTCTTCCTGGAAAAATCATCTATGAAGGAGACATAATACAGGGATCCACCAAGTGAAGGAACTGTAACAAGGCCAAACACATCATTATGAACCAACTCTAGAATCTCATTTTCCCTTGTCGCTCGAGATGGGAACCTCACCTGACTTTGTTTTCCATATATACAATGTACACAAAATTCGACCTCTAAATTACATTCAAGAAAGTCTTCGATCATACCTTTTGTTAGTAATAATTCTAGTCATGGGTTCGAGAAGCTTTCGGCCCCGCTAGTCGCACAAATGCTCAAGCGCAGCTCGGAGAGTTTATGTTTTGTTTTTCCAAGTAGCGGGTCAAGCGAGTGGGCAAAGTTTTGATATTGGCAGCCGTGATCCATCCACGAAGCAGATCAACGGTCATCGGGATCTCGGGGTTGTCAATTCACCCGACATTTAGCAGTAAAGGAGTCATTTCTATTGGGAGGATAATTATAAACCGTCCGATCCAGGGGCGCGTGTCGCAAGGACTGGCCATCTCGGCGTTTCACCCATCGTGACTTCAACACACAAAGGGCAGCCTTATTATTTCGCGAGACGCGAAGTGCCGGGAGCATTGGGAAAATCGGGCCCACAGAAATGCCGAAAGGATCAGAGCCGTTCTTCAGAGGAGACACGCGGCGATAGATCCCGCAGAGTCAGGGATCGGGGAATTGAAGTTCCCGTGCACATAGCAGCAGGAATCGCGATATGGCGATGCGCGATTTCCCGACAGAGCTGAGGACCAGGTCATGTGGATCATATTTTAGCCGGTAGGGGCTAGCCCCTTGGAAAGGAGCTCATCGCACATCGGGATATCGGGGATCCCAGATACAAAGAACTCGCGCACTCCAAACT
>ML819964.1:4239-29010 GCA_009831015.1 Picea engelmannii | reverse complement strand
CAGTCCCTGTAATTCCCTTAGCGCTGAATGACTTGGAATTGGAGGATCCAGTCGAGTCCTCTTTCAGCTTCTTGAAACCTTGAACCAGGAGGATCCTGTTTTCAGAGTTTTTCCTCTGCAAACTGCTGCAAGCCTGATGCCCATAGTTGTTTGTCCACTTTCTCCTAAGTCTTCCACCTGCTCATGTTTAAATCAACCTACTGGCTGAAGTTGGGATTCCAGACCTCCTCTGTCCTTATGAACCAGGCTCAGTCTCTGAGTTAGAGTGATACCTCCTGGAGCCATTATCTCCATTTGATCACCCTTTATAAACAAATTGTGACATAAAACTGATGGGTGTTAGGCTCTGCTCCTGCAAGCAATCCAGGAGTGACTTCTAACGCTAACACCTTTGTTATCCATAGCTCGAAGTCCTAAATTTTCTCCAATGTGTCCCATCCTCTCATGCCATAGCATGGTTAGGTCGAGTTTATGATGACTTGTTGAGTCAGTTTGAATCAACTTATCCCAAGTTGAAGTCAATTTGACTTCAGGAAGAACAATGTTGTTGCATCTAGTCAAGTCGACACCCCCTAGAAACTTATATAGGGTTCCAATCCGAACTCCTTTCATTAAGACCATCACACCTCTGACCATCTTACATGAATCCTTTTGAAATAGAGTGTGCACACCAACATCACTCATCTTACTGACATATATAAATTTTCTTACCAAATCTAGAATCTGTAGCACACCTGGAAGGGTTATACTTCTCCCATCCTACAGTATCAGTCTAACTCTTCCCCGTCCAACAATTCTAGTTGTCGAGTCGTCCCCCAAGAACACTTCTCCTCCTTCATATCGTTCATATTCATAGAATCATTCTCTATGTGGTGTCATATGATTGTATGCTCCTGATTCAATCAACCAAACATCTTGATCTGACTATTTATTGGTCAACGCCAAGTACACATCGCCTCCCTTATCTGAAGTCATCTTTCTCTCAATCGAATTCTTCTCGTCGGATCTTGTACTAACTTCCATCGCCTTTGACTTGCAGTCCCTTTTGTAATTCCCATATTTACCACATTTCCATCATCTTCTTGTCGATTGAACCGGAGATTTAGATCTATCCTTCAACTTATACTCTTTACTGGAGAATTTGTCTTTATCTCTATCAACAAATCGACCTCTCACCATTAAAGCATCTTTGGTCGATCCTTCCATGTTCGTTCTTCTCATTTCATCTAATAGTATATATGCAACCATGTTTTCTAGCACTAATGTGGTTGTATTACTCCCTATATCCATGAATAAGCTATCCCAGGAATCTGGAAAAGAGCATAATAGGCTAATACATTTCTCCTCCTTGGTGATTTTAACATCCACAGAAGATAACTAACTTATAATGGTATTAAACACATTTAAATGCTCATTCACCGAAATTCCATCCCTCATCCTTAGAAGATACAATTTCTTTTTGAGAAACAACTTATTTACCAAGGATTTTGACTGGTACAAGATTCCCAACTTGTCCCACAGTTTCTTGGTCAAATATTCACCTAAGACATTCAGTAGCATTGAATCTGCAAGACAAATTCAAATTGTACTCCTTGCTCTTCTCTTGAGTTTCTCCCATTCTTCTGTCGACATTCCTGTTGGCATGGTACCTAAACAAATTGTTGTCCATTGTTCTCGATCTACAAGGAAATCTTCAATTTTAAGCTTCCAAAGCTCAAAATTCCAGCCATTGAATTTTTATATTTCTATTCTCGAGCTACTCGTCATTCTTTTACACAATCTTTAGCACAATCTTTAAATATTTCTAACTTATGAATCTTATTGTACCTAGGGTTTAGCTCAGATCCAAGGTTTTTTAAGACAAGATCGGATACCGCATGTTAGGAAATCAGACACACTTCCACGCTAAACCTACTAGAAGAGAGGAAGAAATATTTAATCAAGAAAGTAAATGACACAATGAGCACACAATACACAAAGATTTTTTCATGGAAACCCAAACCGGGAAAACCAGCATTCCTTGAGCATTCTTCCCCTTATTGTCTTATTCATTTAGTATAAAAGGTTACATGTCTAACCTTGGTCCACACCTAAGAAACAATCGACACCATACCCTCTTTCTTACACAAGAACAACCCTGCATCCAATTCGAATTACATCTACATGACCAGCAACCTCTACGACTATTGATTGATTTATTGATTAACCTTTACAACCTGACAACACGCCTTCTTTATAGGCTTTACAATAGGAAAAACCCTAAAGAAAAGGTGCCCAAAAATGGTTACAGATATATGCAGATCACTGGCTACAAATCTCGTGAATATTGGGATTCTATTATAGTCTAATACCAAGTTGGATAACCCGTCGACTACCTGTCGACCTTCATTCGGTGTTCAGTCAGTTGCCACACGCCCGCCTGTCGACCTCTTGTTGGTTGACCTCTTCATCTTGTTATTGATGTCTTTACCATGTCGAACCACCTCGACCTTCAACTTCGACTTTACCCAGTAAACTATCCTCGATCATCGACTTTCTATCGATCCACCTTGACTTTGTATTTACCCGGTCGACCCACTTCGATTGTCAGTTGATACACCTCAACTTTCACTACAAAGAATATAACAACCCAACACATAATACCTTTACCAAGGAGACTTAGAAAAATGGTGCTTTCTTTTTTGGATGTTGTAAAACAATCAAGTCTATATATCACTTTTAGTGTGTGAATTTGGTAAATTTACATAAAAAAAAAAAGTGAAAAATGAGTATTTAACCTGAAAATTGTGTACATAAAAAACTTGTAAAAAACTTGTGAAAATTTACACATTATCTAACTTGAGTTTGAATATATATTAAACATTAGACTAAATATATTTGTAGTGTCCACGCATATTTTTTCATTGAGAATATAATTATTTTACTTATAAAAAAATGGGCAAATCCTATCATAAATCCCCTAGCACAACCTCCCTTACCAAAGGCATAGAAAACTTTCCCTCAATAATAGAGCTTGATGTTGCTTAAGATCATTAGAGCCCATAGTTTTTGAAGCCGCCCATCCAAGGTTTTTGGATATGGGTTTGTTCTCATGGATTTCCATACTTAAATATTTTTTTTGAAGAGAAGCTCAGTTTCCTATGGGGCTCCCAATGGAGTATTTAGGTAAAGAGTATTGTGGAGTCTCTGAACAAATATTTGCATTAAGAGATTGTTTAAACTCTCTCTATTGGTCCTTGTGTTAATGAGGGCCTTAAAACTTCTAGTTATGACATGAACATATAGGGGTAACTTGATCCCAACCTAGCCTAGTGAGGAGAGTTGATGCTTCATCTAGGAATAGATATGGAAAACTGCTATATCATTTTAAAAAAAGAAGCAAACACTTATGCACGTAAATACAAGAATGCATGTTTTTTTTTCAACTACTACACCCCAATTGGCTAAGTAGTAACACAACGGTGTATATGAATCTCTCTTGTGGTTCTTTGGAATAGTATCTATTACTATAAAAGCACCTTCCTTCCATATCTATTTAAGAACCTCCTTATTAACAACAACATTTGAAGACATTTTTGTTTAATGAATAGGCTAGTTAATTACATATAGGGATACGCTAGATAGAGTGACATGTAGGGATGAGGTCACCCCCAGTGGTGACAATTGTGGTTGACACAGGGCACCACTTGGCATGGATAGAACAGACAATAAAACCCACTATAGGCTCATCACGCAGGGAATTGAAGGTTTTTCAAGTCCTAATTTTTCTAATGATCCATGAGCTACCATCCTGCAACTAGAATCTAGGTTAACCTTTAAAGGTAATTTCTCATCATGACAATATTTGGATTGCAACATTTAAAGGTAATTTCTCATTCACTCTCTCTTTTTAACTTGCATTTCCTATTTATTTGATCTTTGAGTTGCCTTGGCCTCTACATTGTCATTCCCCTTGTTGAAAACCTACTCCTCCATTTTAGAGGGGAGGATTTTGCAAGAGAGATTTGCGACAATGTTTGACATTCAAGTCACCTTCATAATAGTATATCCAATATTGACAATAATTCTCAAACCAATCAATCAATGATACTTCACCTATTTATCAAGGTTGACATCAATGACAACCAAATTGTCAACAATCTCCCCCCTTTGTTATTGATGTCAACCTTAGTAAAACAATCTTACTTCCCTTGTGAAATGTATTATGTATTTTGCGTCCTTTGAGATGAATTTGTTTTACTCTTTATCTCTCCCCCTTTGACAACAATGACAAAGGAAATATTTCTCTTCTCCCCCTGAGATGATGCTCCCCCTGAGGTGATGCTCCCCTTGTCTTTGTCCTATTTATTTTGGACTTTGTTTTTATTGTTTATATCTCCTCTTTTGACATTAATGACAAAGGAAAGAAAAATTTTACTATTTTTCTCCCCCTATGAATGTGCCAGTTGTTATCTCAATCTCTTGGGATTTTTGTGTTCAAATAGGGTTTTACTGTCTTCTCCTTTGTCATAACGGACAAGGGTGTGAAGATTACTAATCTTCTTGATCTATTTCTTCTTCTTCTTGATATTCTTTAGTTCTTTTATTCCAAGAGATCTTTATTTTTATTTCATATCATTAATAACTTTTCTCTATTCATACTTTGTCTTTATATATTTTGAACTCCTTTTGTTTCTTTCTTCTTTAGATATTTTTTGTTCTATTAATCACACTATTCTACAAATTGATTTGCTTTTGAGAGTTCATCATCATCACCACTTTTTTGTGCACCATAATCTTCTTCATATTCAAAGCTATGAATTTCACATTCCTTATTAGGAGTTTCATCCATCAGTTTATTGTTATCAATTTCTTCATTTTTAGGTGCAAGATATTCATCATCTTTATTTCTTTCTGCTTCAAATTTTCTTCTCCATATCTTTCCATAAAACATTGTTTGATGAACTTTTATTTTCTACATTTGTACTTTGAGATTTATCCTCTCATCTTTTCTTCCAAAGTTCATTGGATTTCCTTCCTGACTTGTATGGATTATGTTTCATGGGTTGTCTTCTTGATTTTCTGCAGTCTTGGGATTTGTGCCCAAACTTATCACAGTTGTAGCATCTCATGGTATGAAAAAACTTTGTTGTGTGCCCAATATAATTGAATCCCCAACATCTCATTAAGTTATTGGATAAATCTCAAAGTACAAATGTAGAAAATAAAAGTTCATCAAACAATGTCTTATGGAAAGATATGGAGAAGAGACCTTCCTGAGTTTTTATTTTCATGACTCTTGCATTCCAATGCTTTGTGACCAAAGTTTTTACAAGAAAAACAATAACCATTGAAGGTGTTTCCATACTCAAGTCTGTTGTGACATGATAAGTCTACCTTTTGATATGTTTCTTGTTTTTTAATTTTATAGTTTCCTCCTTTAACAAAGTTCATGGTTTATATTTGGTTTGTGATTGTAATTTTTTGTTTTGAGGAGTATAATCCTTTCTCATGTTTGTGAATGTTGTTCCACTTGCCACCTTCGTCTTTCTTATTATACCCAAGACGATTTTTGTCATTGATTGGTCTTTGAAGGTTCCATATCTTATCCAAGATGGTTGAGCTGTTATGGAATTTGACAGTTGATTTTGTCTTTTCATTCTTCTTTTTGAGGTTGATAACTTCCAATTCCAACATGTGACATGTTTCTTCCTTTTTTGTCAACTGGATATTCAAGTCTTCTTCTATTTCCTTAGCTTCTTCAAGTTGAGTCTTTAGACTGATGATTGTTTCTTTTGTCTCATCCAAGACTTCTCTGCATTTATGGTTTTTGTCATATGTCTTCAACTCTTCTATTTATTTTGTTAGATCAACAACTTCAGTCTTCAATCTTTTGATTTCTTCCTTGTTTTCTAGTTGAATCCTTTTGAGGTTGATGACTTCCAATTCCAGCGTGTGGCACGATTCTTCCTTTTTAGTCAACTGGCTCTTCAGGGTTTCTTCACTTTCCTTAGCTTCTTCAAGTTGAGTCTTTATATTGTTGACCATTTCTTTTGTTTCTTCTAATTTGTATTTGCATTTATTGAGTTTGTCATATGCCTTCAAATTGTTTTATTCTTTTGTTAGATCAACAACTTCAGTCTTTAATCTATTGATCTCTTCTTCTTTGTCTTCTAGTTGAATATTTTGTTATTTCTCTTCATGGTTTTTAGATTGATCTAACTATTGTAGTAGCAACATATCTTTCTTTTGAATTTTCTTCAACTCTTCTAGAGTGCACATAGTCGTGTATTCGATATTGTCAAGAGCCTCCATAGGAACTTCAATATATATACCATTTCCTGGTTCCATACCAATCTCTTCTAATGTAGATATAACATCATTCTTAATATTTAATATTTTTTCTTCAATGATTACTGAGGTATGCATCAATTCCTTAATGGAGTTGTCTTCTTCATTGGTGACTAGGGATTGCATCAATTCCTTGTTTGAGTTGTCTTCTTCTTTGATGATTGAAGATTGCATCAATTCCTTGTTTTAGTTTTCTTGTTTATTGATGATTGGGGATTGCATCAATTCCTTTTTTGAGTTGTCTTCTTTATTGATAACTGAGGATTACATCAATTCCTTGATGGTATTGTCTTCTTTTTCTATGTTTTGTACTTTAGTATGATAAGAACTCTCTAGTTGGAGCCATAATACTTTAGCATAGGTGCAGTGTCCCATATTTTCTTTGACTCGTTTTGACAGTCCATTTTGGATTGCTTTTAATTCCATTGAATTGTTTCTCTTTGCTTCTTTTGTATTTTTGGATTTGTTCGTTGAGATATTTAAGTACCAAGGCTTACTTACTATTGATTCCCAAACTCCAGATCCTCTTGACTTCAGATATATTTTCATTCTTTCCCTCCATGAAGAGTAGTCTATTCCACCAAATAAAGGAGATTAACTTGTGGAGAGACCCATTTGTTAATCCATTTGTGTGTTTAGCAGAATATTCTTTCTAGTTATTAGACTGTTTTTCCTTGAAGAAACCTCGCTTTGATACTAATTGTTGAAACACACATTGGCACTTATAGGGGGGGTGAATCAGTGTATGGAACTTTTGAATACTTTTCAAACTTCATAGATTAACTAAATTAACTGAATAAGATATATGTATTTCAATTAATTATTCATAAACGTGTATAACACAAATTGTATGAAGTCGATAAAATATCATTCTTTTATTTATTTAACTTGAATGCATACAGTAAAATCAATCTCTTAGTATCTTCAACTTCAACTAATTATGAGAGATCCAACTCTCTGATACAAGACCTAGCTTGTAGTTCTCATATCCAACCGAGAAATGAGGAATACAACCCTCATAACAAGACCCAACTTGTTGATCTCATATCCAACTGAGATATGAGGAATCCAGTCCTCGTGACAAGACTCGACTTGTAAACATGCACCAACCTGATAGAATGAACTTTCATTCAAACAATTATATATATATATATATATATATATATATATATATATATATATATATATATATATATATATATATATATATATATATATATATATATATATATATATATCCACCAAGACACTTTCTTCCCTTCATATTCATTTACTTATATAGTCCTCCAAAGGGTGCCACTTTGAAACAATGTGTCCTTTTGGAATGAAACATTGCACCCCTTCATTTAATTAACACAAATTGTTACTTTTATTAATTAATTTTTGTACACCAATTTAGACAATAATTTTCTGGAGTGATGGAAACGAATTTTAAAATTCTATGACATGGATTTTTGCAGAACATTCCCAATTAGCCGACACGTGAGAAATTTCCCCAGAAAGTGTGCTAGGTGGTCGTTACAGGCGGTTCTTTGAAGGAAATTTGCCCAAATTTTTCTTTTTTCGTCGGATGCCAGATCGACTTCAGTACATATTATCTTTTTGTGAATGTCTAAATCAACCTCCACATATCTCCTTTGTTGGTGATTATTTAAACTCAACTTGTAAAAATTTTACTTGATGGTTATATTAAAATCGGTTCCCTCTTAGTTGCTAGTCACTAAAGATTTGACTTGGTCTCACCCTTTTTCGTATTTGCTTCCTCATTCGACCGACAAACATCTTTTTGTTCGACTCAACTAGGAGAAATTTCGACTTGAGTATTTCAATTCTAGTCGATCCATATTTCTTTAGCCTCAACCCGACTTGTATTTAAGTTTGCTTTGACTTCAACCTTTGGGTTACTTATTTCTTGGACTGACTCGGATTGGAAGAAAACCGACTTGAGAAATTTGACTTTGGTCATCTTGACTTGCTTTGGTCGACTTGGATTTCCCGACTCAATTTTCCTTCGACTTTGACCTTCAGTTGGTTGACTTGTCTTTGACTCGTCTTGAAATTGATTGACTTGTTTTCTCCAACTTTCGTCAATATGCAGGCTTGCATTCGATCAAATTGTCTTCGACTCGTCTTGCAGTAGATCGACTTCTAGATAGTCGACCTTATTTTTGTTTGAATCGACTTGACTTGTGACTTGATGGTGTCAATGCTTCCTCACCAAACATCCACCATTGACATTTTGTCTCATCTCTAGACTCTTCTTCAATTGATATTTTCTAAATCACTTTTACTGAACCATGTCTTATTAACTTTTTTATTTGTAATTTGTATGGATCCATATTGGATTATCCATTTACCCTTTTTATCTAGACAGTTTCTTCATGGTTTCTTCTTTTGTGCATGGATGTTAATGACACAAACTCAACCTTATACAATATAGGATGAGTGTATCAAGATCATACAATATATTAGTCAATATTATCTTTCTATTGATATTCAAGTCACCTTCATAACATTATGTCCAATATTGAAAATGCTTCACATTCAAGTAACCTTCATAACATTATATCCAATATTGACAATGTTTGACATTCAAGTCACCTTCATAACATTATGTCCAATATTGACAATGCTTGACATTCAAGTCACCTTCATAACAATATGTCCAATATTGACAATGCTTCTCAAACCAATCAATCAATGATACTTCACCTATTTATCAAGGTTGACATCAATCACAACCAAATTGCCAACAAATTTTTGATTTATGCAATCATGTATATTCTACTATATATATAAATGTAGATATACTTATTACATTTTATTTCTATATTTGTGGATGGAATATGAAGAGGTGGAACATAAAAAACAAGACGTTCAAGAAAACATTAGGTTAAATAACCAAAGTACAATATCGCCTACAAGGTTAAATGAGGCATGCAAGCAACTCGAGTGATGATACAAGTTCAAGCAATGTCGAATGGCAATCAATATAATTGAATGTTATTGCAAGTTGTATGCTTTGGAATATTTGTCTGTGAAAATCGGGAATTTTGATTAATGTACTCGACATATTGTCCCAATTGCATGAGGACATGTTATTGATGAGTGTAACAATTACATATTGGTTGCATTTTGATTATTGTGGACCTTTACGTTGTCCCATTTTCTATGATGATGGGTCGCTTATTCATATTTAATAAAATGGGTTTCTTATTACATTGTCAAGTGTTGTAAAATGTTGTGTTGATGATTAATTAATATATGGATGATTTATATTGTTACTAATAATAGAGGTGTAATCCATTGGATAACACATTAATGCAATCATTATATCAAAACGCAATAACAAAAATATAAAAATCAATATTATTATAACAAATATTTGATTTTGAGATGGTTAATTGAAAATTTGAAAAAAAATAATAATTAATTAAAATATATACATATTGTTGCACTCCATTATTTTGAACTCACTAAACAGTGCATTTTTATGAGTTATATGCATTGCTGCTAAAAATTGTGAAAAAACAACATTGCTTGAAATGACATAATGTACGATTATATTTGTATCATTTCAAAATATTTCGATGTGCATGATTACAATACGCACAAGTGAATGCATAAACATAAAAATCATTGGTGCTTCTCATTTATGTGTGGGCATCGGTACTTCTTATTTATGTGTGTGCATTGATGCTTTTGTTTTATTTGTGCGCACTGATGCTTCTCATTTATGTTTGTGCACTGGTGCTTCTTATTTTATTTATGCGCACCGACACTTCCCATTTATGTGTGCACACCGATGCTCATCATTTAGGTGTGCACAATGGTGCGTCTCATTTATGTATGTGCACCGATTCTGGTGCTTCTCATTTATATATGTGCACTGGTGTGTTTTGATGATAAAAGCACCGGGAAAAAAAAACCTCTGCTACAACCTTCACCCTCCCATTGAAACTTCTTCTAAAACATCCTCTAAAACATATGTTAAAACCTCTGCAACCAATAGAGAAGGTTGTAGCGGCGGTTTTTTTGAAAAAATTGCCAAATTTGTAACACTAAAAACCTCAGTTAGAAGGTGTTCTCCTTGTAGTGATTCCCTTAGAGAATGATGTTGCTTGTTCATGCTTCTTGACTACCTATTATTCTCATGATCATCCCTTCCTCTATGGGATCTAGATGTTGCCACTTGTCTAGCACTAGCTTCTTTCTTGGTGCTAGAGTTTTTGTTAACTTTCTTATGCAAAATATTCAGGATATGAAGTATCACTTCTTGAGATTTCATAATCCTTTCATTATTGGCCCTACAACTCTACTGATGTAGGAGCATCATTGGCAAGCACGCGAAGGCAGGACCACTCAGCATGTGGGAGTTCTTCCAGAACTTCAACGTTAGCAGCTACAGCCAATTTTGAAATCCGCCTTAACTCAGCGTCGGAATTTACCTTTGGAGGCACGCTTGAACTAGTGCCAAATTTTACCCTTTGAGGCATGTTTTGAAAATCGCAAGCGGAGCAGGAGTTTCCACTACGGCTCTGGAGTGTGCCTGGACTAAGATAGCATAGGATGAATTTTAGAGTAGGAAAGTAGCCAGGGGAAACCCTAGAAATCTTTTTGAGTTAAGTAGAAGTTTGTACGCCCAGATGGGGTTAGCTGCAATACAGAGAGAAATTAGTCGTAAGAGAGAACTGCGAGTTAGCAGGAGATATCAGTTTTTGAGTTACTGTAATTTGAATGTATTTTGTAGCCATTTCGACACTTGTGAATATAACAGAAGGAAAATCGAACCAAATACACGTTGTATGATTGGTGTTTGCAATTTCCTGATATTTATGTTCTTATGAACAAGTGAATGAATCTCTGTGGGAGAGTAGGAAACTGTGAATGTTAGTTTTTCAGTTTCAATTGTTTCTCTTCATTTAAAGATCTGCAAGGTGTGCATAGAGCCAGAAGGGAACGCAAGGGGATTGGTGGGGGGGGTGGATTTCTCTGTGAGAAATCCCTTGGATATGAGTTATCAATATCCCTTAGATGCAAGGAGTGCATAGGAAATAGAAGTCTGCACCAGACGAAGCTCAGGAGGAATAACACTCTGGGAAAGTGTTGTCGAGATCCAGGAATCCATTTCCCAGGAGAAGCGAAGGCTGGAACCTTCGGGGACTTAGAAAATTATTCTAATTCTAAAAGATTAAAAATCTCAGGAGGGGGAGCACTGTTGACCATCAGATTGCGGTGAAGGGTCAGTGGTCATCTGAGGTGAGATAGGCATGCAAATTTCAACATTGTGTAAGCCCAGGAAGAAATACCCACGACCTGAACGTACGGTGGAGAGCTTTCGGGGAGGGAAGTGAAATCCCGTGAGTCGTTGGATCGAGAGGAGTTGAGAGTAGGTTAGTGGACAGAGTACATGATTCAGGAAGGACTGTTGTTCAGAGGAAATCAGTTGGAAGGATCCCATTCCAAATACTATATTGAATTCAACCGAGGGGAGTATCTAAGTTGAGAGACTTGGAACAGGGTGAGATCTGTAGCACTGGAGCAGAGGATTTTGCTGTGGAGATGGAGAAACTCCATAGCCAGATCAAAGGATAGTTGGAGAGTTCTAACCAGAAATACTAGCATAGAGTTGATCAGCATCGTAGGGAACTTCAATTTGAAGTAGGAGATCAAGTTTTAGCACATCTCGGGAAGGAAAGGTTCCCTAGGGGAACATACAACAAGTTGAATATGGAAAAGATAGGACCCTGTAATATCTTGAGGAAGTTTGATGCAAACGCCTATGAGATTGAGCTACCAGATGGTGTGGGCATTTCGCCCATATTCAATGTTTCAGACATGTATCCTTACAAGAAAGATGACACAAAAGGGTCAGAAGATCAAGGAAAGATTCAGTGAGAGAAATAGATGCATGTGGCAGAAAATCCGCAGAAGGAGAAAATTGTTGATCAGAGGATTGGCAAGAAGACTAGAAGGAAAACCTATTTTGAGTATTTGGTCAAATGGAAGGGACACCCAATCAAAGATGCTAGTTGGGAAAATGAAGTTGCTATCCAGAAGCAGGGAAAATCAGTAGAGGAGCTCATGGACAGGAGTCCATGAATTTTTGTCAAGGGGAGTGTGATGCAAGAGTATCATTGGCAAGCACGCAGAAGCAGGACCACTCAGCACGTGGGAGTTCTTCCAAAACTTCAATGTTAGCAGCTGCAGCCGATTTTGAAATCTGCCTTAACTCAGCACCGGAATTTACCTTTGGAGGCACGCTTGAACTAGTGCCAAATTTTACCCTTTGAGGGACGTTTTGAAAATCGCAAGCGGAGCAGGAGTTTCCACTATGGCTCTGGAGTGCGACTGGACTAAGATAGCATAGGATAAATTTTAGAGTGGGCAAGTAGCCAGGGTAAACCCCAAAAATATTTTTGAGTTAAGTAGAATTTTGTACGCCCAGATGGGGTTAGCTGCAATACAGAGAGAAATTAGTTGTAAGAGAGAACTGCGAGTTAGCAGGAGATCTCAGTTTTTGAGTTACTGTAATTTGAATGTATTTTGTAGCCATTTTGGCACTTGTGAATATAACAGAAGGAAAATTGAACCAAATACACATTGTATGATTGGTGTTTGTAATTTCCTAATATTTTTGTTCTTATGAGCAAGTGAATGAATCTTTGTGGGAGAGTAGGAATATGTGAATGTTAGTTTTTCAGTTTCAATTGTTTCTCTTCATTTAAATCTTTGCAAGGTGTGCATCGAGCCAGAAGGGAACGCAAGGGGATTGGAGGGGGGGATTTCTCTATGAGAAATCCCTTGGATCTGAGTTATCGAGATCCCTTATACACAAGGAGTGTGCGGGAAATCGAAGTCTTCACCAGATGAAGCTCAGGAGGAATAACACTCTGGGAAAGTGTTGTCGAGATCCAGGAATCCATTTCCCAGGAGAAGCAAAGGTTGGAACCTTCGAGGACTTAGAAAATTCTTTTGAAAGATTAAAAATCTCAGGAGGGGGAGCACTGTTGACCGTCAGATTGCGTTGAAGGGTCAGTGGTCATCTGAGGTGAGACAGGCACACAAATTTCAACATTACGTATGCCCAGGAGGAAAGACCCATGAGGACCTGAACAAACAGTGGAGAACTTTCGGGGATGGACGCGAAATCCCATGAGTCGTTGGATTGAGAGGATTTGCAAGTAGGTTAGTGGGGAGACCTTTCAACGCTCGACCCTCAGGGGGAATAGTAGTCGTCGGACCCCAATAGATCTGGGTCGTTGATCCCATTTCGGGTTTTTGACTACCAGGAACGCAAAGGGCAAGAGACAGGACTCTTGGCCCACAAAACCCTGAAAGGATCCAGATCGTCGGATCTTCAAAGGTTGGGAGCCGTCTATCTGTAACATGGAGGTGTATCGGGTTTCGACTACCGAGAGTACAAGGGGTGAGAGCAGGAACTCTTGAACCGCAAAACCCCGAAAGGATCTAGGCCATCAGATCTTTGAAGGTTAAGAACCGTTAATCCACGGCATTGGGGGTATTTCAGATTTCGGCAACTGGGGATACAAAAGGTAAGAGTTGGGACTCTTGACCTATGAAATCCTGAAAGGATTTAGGCTGTCGGATCTTGGAGGCTTAGAGTCATCGATCCACAACAGGGAAGTGTTTCAGCTTTCGTGACTTGGAGGAATGAATAGACCTCGTGAGGGGCGAAGTCACGAAACACGAAATGTCGAATTGATCATCGTCGTTGATCGAAGGGAGATCTGGACCATAGATCTCGGTCTTCATGGTTTCGGCCCTCGTAACTTGGAGAAGCCCGAAGCGCTCTGTGGTAAAGTTGGTGGTCACGTGAGCCGGGGAAAGGGGGGAGCTAGCCTCTACTAGCCCTTATCGGGGTTTCGGGACCAGAGGAACTAGGGACTCATTACATTGGAAAACCCTGGGGACGTGAAATGTGGCGCGCCTTTCAATCTAAGCGGGTGGTCGTGCCTGCGGTCACGAGGAGTGGGGGTCGTGCCTAAAACCATCTTGTGCGAGTAAAATACAAAAAGAGTCTGTGGACTAAGTGTTAGAGGTTCCAGTTCGGAACTAGGAGAGCCGCTCCGGCTCCGGAATTCATAGATCCTAATCGGGAGGTCGTGAAGCCCTGAGGAGGGATAGGGGATCTGCATCATCTACACTTCTCTATGTAGGCTTCTCATAGTTACAAGCTCATGCATGTCTCTCCTTCCATTAGACTATGTCTCATCATTTCTCATGTTGACATACCGACCTCTAACTTACTCTTCATGGATGGAAGTTCCCTGGGAATCTTGCATAATTCCAATCCTCATATAAGAACCAAAGTTGTTTTCTTGTACCTCTAATTCTGTAAGAAATGTGCATGTAGTAATTATTGTTAGAATGCATAGCATAAAACATTTTATTAATTAGAATACATGTTATTATTCTCATCAATTTATGATGAACCTAATGTATCAATTCATAATTTGATTCCTTATATGCATTCCTCTCTGAAACATCTCTTCAACGATTGTACTCATTCCTTATTCTGAGTTATGAGCAAAAAGTTACAACATTCACAAGTTGTAATTTTCCACTAACTTACTGCTGCAGAATTTACTTTATTAATTTCTGAGAAATTTTAGTGCCCAATTCAAAATTATGGGTGGATATGTTTATTCTCCTCCTCAATATCTTTCCAACAACTATTTGTTATCTCAATTCTGAGCTCTGAGCTGAAAGTTATGGTCTGGAGAACTTTTGATTGTTTTTCTCAATTTATCCATGTATGCTACATGTGTCTTATTTCTCTTCCTGCACATTTTCAGGTACCCATATTCCAAATATGGCTTCGAGGTTGTCTTATGTGGATCATAATCTTTCCTTAGAATACTCATGCGCCAAAAATGGACTTTTGAGCAAGGATTTATGCCCTTTGGAAGTAATCTGGTGTCGAAATTTTACATTAACTATTTCAAATGTAACTTTCTCATATGAGCTCTGTTTTTCACCCAAAGTAGCTCATTGGATATCTCTCTATGAGTTCTTTTATTTAATATGCAGGTACAGAGTGTACAAAGGTATACTTTTTTCTCATGGGTTTTGATTGCTTAAAAATCTCATTTAGGGCCTCAAAATGGCCCCACAAGTTCATGACCTTCAAAATCTTGAAAATTTTGTAGAAAATTAATTGTTTTACTATTATAACAACCTTTAAAATCTGAGTCGTTGATCTCAAATTGGGTTAAATTTGATTCATTGATCTTATAATCCTTTCAAAAGCTCGTAGATCAATCTCCACCATCGATCGTTAGCTCAAAGCAATTCTAGAATGTTGATTTGAGCTCCATTGGTGATCGGTCCATCAACAATTCTCTTTGGCAAACAAAACTTGCTTGTGAATAACCCCGACACCCAATTACCATCCATCAGAGAAATATCTTGGAAACCTCTTGCAACACATATATGAACCAGTTGACCCAACCATTATTCGTCGACGATTTTCCTTTGGCCTAATCAAACACCTTACAAAATCAGTTGGCACAACCATCAACCATCGACCATTTCTTGGATGACATGGAAATTGATGATGTGGCATGGAACATGGACACTGACATGGAATGACACATAGAATATAACATGTAACTTTGGCTAACGTGGCAAGACACCTCATCCTCCTCTTTTCTCCATCGACCATCAACAATTTCCTTTGGACAACCCAAACACCTCATCGAATCGATCGACACCTGACCATCGGACATAGGCAATTTCCCTTGGACAGCCCGAACACCTCAATGAATCGACCGACACCCCACCATTGGCCATCGGACATTTATGTTGATGACTAAAAAATTTCACCAATTCGACCGACCCTACCATCGGCTCTCGACAAAATCTCTTGGCCAACTCCAACACATAGAAATTTTCAATTGAAACTCAGATAATATTGGGTCATTGATCTTCCATTATTAATGATATTGGTCTTTGGTCTATCAAAATTCTCCCAACTCTTTTGATGCCTGATCATCAGCCATCGTCCATCAGATATTTCTTTTGGTTGATCGAAAATTTTTTCCAAAGTCGTTTATCCGACCATCGACCGTTGACGATTTCTCTTGGTGAATTTCCAACATTTAGAAATTTCGACCAAATACCCAATGAATCTAGGTTGTCAATATACCATTCAAATTGATCTTGATTATTGATTGGAAGGAACCAAATTTGTCCTTTGACAGGACTTGTTGATCAGGTTGTTTTTTTATACAAGCTTCTAGTAGGATGTGCACCTTTCAATCCCTTTGTGCTTGATGAGTGAGGATGGGGTGAAAAGTGTAACTTAGTAAAAGATGAATATGCCAACCTCCTTTAAGATTTACCATGCCCTCCCAAATCAAAACTATGGCACCTGACTTGGCATGGTGACTCTCTTCCTAAAGTCAATGCCTTATGATGGGTTATGGCTCATGGGAAAATTTTAACGATTGAAAATCTTCAAAAGAGAGGAATTTAGGGGCCCTCCAGGTGCATTTTATGTCGTGAAGAGTGTGAATCTATTTCTCACCTTTTCTTTGAGTGTTTCTTTTCAAAAAAGATATGGAAGCAAGTGTACAAGGAGATCAGTGACAAAATCACTCCACCAAAAAGTTGCATGGAAATGTTTGTAGGTTGGAAACAAAGATACTCGGGGGAATTTCTAAAAAAAACCATCTTTAAACGGTTATGGATGACCCTACCTATATTTATCTACTGGGAGATTTGGATAGCTTGGAACAAGGTGATATTCCATCAAAAAAATTTAACTCCAAACCAGGTAACTTCTTTAGCATGTGGCTTAGTAGTAGAAGTGGTTCAAATACAAGTTTTAAAAGGGATCGAATGGAATGCTATGGAACATGAAGAAAGGAATTGGGTTAGCAATATTCTTAATCTCGGGCAAGTGGATATTCAACAATAGATATCTATTGGTGATCCTAAAAATAGTTGGAAGCTTAGGACGAGTGAGGATGAATTCATTAGCTCAAGACAGAAGCAGAACAAATCTATCTTATTCTTTGATGGAGCCTCAAAAGATAATCCAAAGGTGGTGGGAGTGGGGTAGGGGGGTGAACTTTAACCTTGAAGAATAAAAAGAACAATGTTTGCATGGGGAATGGGCCAGGCTACAACATGTTTTATATATATAACATGTTGTGAGCCCCGCCATTTTATGTTTAGACAAATCTATAGTATATATTTTATTTTGTAGATTTGTTTAAACATAAAATGATGGGACTCAGAATATATGTGAGCTTGATACGTATCTTTTAAAATAATAGTATCAAACTCACACATGTTGTGAGCCCCGTCATTTTATGTTTAAACAAATTTATAGTATATTAATGAAAACATACTATACTTTATAAATAAGAATATATAATATTTATAAATATAATAACAAGATTATTCAATTTTGATATAATAATAACAATCACATTAATAATATTAATATGTTTAATTATTATTTAATTTATAAAAAAGAATATACAATATTTATAAATATAATAACAAGATTATTCAATTTTGATATAATAATAATAATCACATTATTAACATTAATATTAATAATATTATTTTATTTCAAACATTATATCTCTATTGTTTTGAACGGGAATAATACTTCTCTGTGTTTTTTACCTTTTTTTACAAGAATAATATATGCAGGTACTCTCTATAATGTGAACCATAATACTTCTCTATGGTTTTGAGCTCTTGGTCTCTCTGTGAGGGGAACTTCTCTACGGTTTTCAGAAGACTCTCTATAATTTTGAATAATTTTTAGTTCTTTCTTCCTCCACCCGTTGAGCACTTGGGCGTGTGTTCGTAAATTAGTTTGACTCAATTTTAATTTAAAATATATTAACGTGTGAAAATTAAAGAGATTTAAATATATTTTATTTTTTAATCTATTTTTTAAGTTTAATAAGTAAAAGTTGATTTGAGAGATAATAATTAATATCATTATTATCAATTAAGAAAATTGTTTTCCATTTTTAAATTCAATCCAAAATAATAATCCTTACTTTTTTCTCTTCTTTTCAATATGAGCACTCCACCACCTATTCCAAAAACTCACCCTATGAGGGGGAGGCCCCCCAAAATCACCCTAGAGATCCTTTACAATTATATGGAATCATTAGAAAAAAGGAGAGAAAAGAGAGATGCCAAAAGCCAAAAAGATTTAAAATCATTAGAAAAAAGGAATGAAAAAAGAGACATAAAACTCCAAACAGAGCTAGAGGCAATGCTTGATAAAAAAATTAGACTCTTCAAAGATATCATTCAAACTCAAATAGAGGATAGATTCTTAGGGGTCAAGAGTGAATTACAGACAATGAAGGATAGGATTCAAGAAATGGAAAAACATAAACAATCAACCCAAGAAGGAGATGTTGAAGAAAATCACAACTTGAGAGATAAGATTAAAGAGCTAGAAGAAAAACTAACCAGCAATTTCACCCTTAGTAATATGGAAAACAAATTGGATATCAAACCCATCAAAGAGGAAATGAATGAGCTAATTGAATTGGACCATGAGTGTAATAAAATAGCCTTGAACCTCAGAATTTTTGGTATAAAAGAACAACAAGAGGAGGATACGCTAGCAATAGTAAAAGAAGAATTAAATAATAAATCACAAATTGGTACGACTTACCTCATAGAAGCAAAGAGGCTAGGAAAAATAATTGATCACAAAGATAGGTTGATTCATGTCAAAGTAAGTTGTAATGATCATAAATATAGCATACTCAGTAAATCATCGAGCTTAAAAGGGTTAGGGATATTTATAAATGAAGACCGCATTCCCGAAGACCAAGCTAAATTAAGGAAGGAAGTTCAAAAGGTAAAAGAAGCCATGAAAGAAGAAAAATGGGCAATAATTAGAAATATAAAAGCTATTGTTAGGGATAGAGACCAGAAGGATAATAATAAATAGGAATTTGAGACACTTGAGATTCTTTTTTGGAATTGGTGTGGCTTTCCATGACACAAAGGTCCTATGATAATTTGGATCTCAAGTGATATTGATATTATTTGTCTAGTTGAAACTTGGGAGCATGAAGAGTCTAAGATCCCTAACATAGAAGGATTTGTCTTGTGGTCGGCATGGAGCAAAAAGTCCCACCGTAGAGGGATAGGAGGCATAGCTTGTTATATTAGAAAGAGCATTTCTCCTTACATTCAACTTCATAAGATCGACCCTCTAAATCAATACATTTTGATAGAAATTTTAGACACCAATACTAAGAAGATGTATATAGCAATTTTCTATTTTTCACCTATTAATTCTATTTTTTATAAGAAAAACAATCTAGACAGCAATTGTCCCTATAATAATTTAGAACAAAATATTTATAATTTGAAAAATGAAGATAATATCCTCCTGCTATGAGGCTTTAATGCTAGGATTGCAACAAAACAAGCTACTCTTTTAAGCACCGATTCCAACCATAATCATTTATGGCTAGATGAGAACCTTGTTTTATCTAATAGCTACAAAAGAAACTTTGAAGACCTAATGGAGTGTCCATTGAAAACTTACTTTTCAAAATCCTACAAACACTTTACCTCTGGAAAATTCAAACAACATTATGGTGGAAATCTGCATTCTCAAATACGTTTAATTATTATTTATTTCATAAAAATAGTAACATGTCTATATAATAAACCTCCACGTCACTGTCACCCTATACTCTTATGGGAGCAAAAGGACACGTCGTTGTAGACTATAGTTTCATTTGAGCGGTTATAAGTAGTTGTATGTGTCCCTACCCTCAAAATAGGGATGATGCTTCATGCCACGTGGATATATTTCCCCCCCGTAAGTAGTTGTATGTGTACCTACACTCAAAATAGGGATGATGCTTCATGCCACGTGGATATCTTTTCCCCCGTAAAAATCCCAAAAATGAAATGAAAACAAGACTACCCTCAATCCCACATAACTATCTGAATTTGCATAAAAATTTCCATCGGCATGGGACATATGTCAAAATAATGTTCTCGTGAAATAATGTTCAATTATACGAGAGAGCTAGGCCCATAAAATTCATCATGTCAAGAATACGTGACAAGCAAGTTCTCCTAGGCAAGAAGCAACTCCTGAGGGGCTCTTGCTTTTTTTCTAGATGAAGATTTAACTATTAGACAACAAGAGGAAAGAAGGGAAGAGATTTCAAAGGTTAGGGTAGCAAGGGATGAGGGCAAAAGGGCATGGTTGTTCAAAGGCAAAGCTGTGATTTCCTTTTTCATTCCTCATTATAAAACAGGGCAGCAAGGTGGTAGCCAAGAAGTGACAGCAAATTCATTAGCAGGGAACTATGCAACAAGGCCAGTATGGACAGATAGGGGTGAAGACTCAACTTTGAGTCTTGTAGGCCAAAATAAATAGCAATCAAATTACACCCAGGTTTCCTTAATATTAGTTTGTTGGAACTGCAGAGGCTACCCTTAGAGGAGGGGACCTGGGTTAGGACCTATCGTGGAAGGTAGAGACACAATTTTTCTATTGGAAACACATGAGCATGAAGGGTGAAAGACACCTCTGTTTGAAGGGTATGTGAAGATGGAAGTGTGGAATAGGGCAGCTGAGAATGGTAAAGGACACGGGGGTATCATGGTCTTAGTGAGGAAAAAAAAAGGTCGTCTCATTCAATTAGAAAGAGAATACTCAAATAAACAATTCATTTGGTTTAAAATATCAGAAAATGGTAACACCATCAAAATTGCAGCATGTTATTTTGCCCCACAAGTTTCAAAAACTTACAAAAGTAGGGGGCTTGACCATAAAGACCCCTCTGCAGCCTTAAAAAATGATATTGCAACATACTCTCAACTAAGTGAAGTCCTTATAGTGGGGGATTCCAATGCTAGGACAACAAGTGAACAAGCTAGTATTCTTCGTTGCAAGGAAGACCGCAGTCCCATTTTTCTTACAGAAGAAAGGAATCATCAGTGGACAAGAGTTTCAGAGGACAACAAAAGCTGCAACCTTTTTGGGGAGAAATTGCTTACTCTATGTGGGGCATTTAACTTAGTCATTTGTAATGGGTTGGCTATATGGGATAAATCGGGTAATTTCACCTGCAATACTTACAATGGAGCAAGTGTAGTAGACTATGCAATTTCCTCGCATGGCTTGTGTGAGAAAATGGAAGAAGTTTTGATTGGTGAACAATTGTGGGAGTTGAAATCTAATCATAGACCAATCTATTTAAGTTTCACTTGGGTTGAACAACAACAAAGTGGGACAAAAAATCAATGCATTCAACAACCTCCTTCAAAGGGGAGAATTCTTTTGACTCAAAAAAACTGTAACACCTTCAAGATAGTGCTAGAGAGGCTATTTAGCAACGAGAAAATTCCGTCCCAGGGCCTCCATAATCATGAGCTAACAAAGTTAATTCAAAGCGCACTTACAAAATGCAAAAGAGCAAAAAATAGGAAATCTGAAACAAATTGTTTTCCGGTTAATGCTTGGTTTGATGAGGAATGCAAAACAGCAAAGAAAACTTTAAAAGAGTCAAGCGAGAAAGAAATAAACATAAAAGCCTACAAGCAAATTGTAAGAAAGAAAAAAGTTGATTTCATGATCTCAAGGAGGGAGGAACTAATTTTCTTGGGGAAAAATAACCCCAAGTTATTTTGGAAGGAACTTCAAACGAGAAAGAAACAAACTGAAAATAATAGCATAGCTTATCAATGGTTCGAGTATGCAAAGCAACTTTATGAGAAAGATCCTAAGGTTGACCCCCCTCCCTTGGTCAACACTACTACTAAGCTCTTCACAATGCAAGAAATTGAGGTGGGTATCAAAAAGTTGGGGGTTGCAAAGGCAAAAGATTTAATCAAATTTCAAGCAGAATATCTAAAATGGGGTTCAAAAACTCTTGCACCTCACATTATGAAAATTTTCAACAACATCATTCAGCAGGGATTCCCTAAAGATTGGACAAAGAGTCTAGCAATACCGCTTTTCAAGAGTGGGGATGTCAGCAATCCCTCCAACTATAGGACTATAATGATAAACCCTTTGTTCACAAAATTAATCGGAAGTATGCTAGAAAATAGAATCAGTAGATGGGCGGAAGAAAGAGATAAGCGCGCCAAAGGGAAAGCAATTTTCATACCTAAACACTCAATGATTGATCACGGTATAACTCTAAGGCACATCATTGAAAAAGTGTGGGAGAAAAAAGAGGAAGTCTTTTGTTGCTTTGTCGATTTCAAAAAATCTTTTGACATTGTCCCTAGAGAGAAGCTTTGGCATAGAATGGAGGAACTTGGGGCTCCTATACACCTTAGAGAAGTCGTCCATAGGCTATATGAGGAGGTTAAAGTCAAAATCAGAACGTCAACTGGTATCTCCGAAAGTTTTAAGAGTGAGATAGGGGTCAAGCAAGGGTGCCCATTGTCCCCTACCCTTTTTGGTTTATATATAGACAAACTTGAAGAGTGGTTAAACTTGCAGGAGGGTGATGGTGCTCTTTTGGGCGAGTTTGTGATAAGGCTTCTCTTGTATGTAGATGACCTTATTCTGATTGCTAAATATTCTCCCGGGTTGCAAGAACACTTAATTTCCCTTGAGCACTTTTGTAGAACAGTGGGGATGCAAGTCAATACTAGCAAGACAAAAGTGGTAGTTTTCTCTAGCAAAATAAAACAAAAGTATAATCAACATAAGTTATACTTTGAAGTAAACACTCTTGATGAAGTGGCAGATTACAAATACCTCGGAATTAACTTCAACAAAAATCTAAGTTGGGAAGGTTGCAGAAAGAAAAGAACTTTGGGAGGTTGGAAAGCGTTCTATGCTTTCCAAAACAGGTGCAGAGAGGTAGAGCTATGGGATTGGAAGACTATGCAAACTCTTTTTGGGCTTTTAGTGATCCTGATGGTTCTCTATGGTTGTGAAGTGTGGGCCAACAGTAAATCTGACTTATAATGGAAGCAAATTGAGAAGATTCAAAAATTCTTGATTACAAACAAGTTTAAAATTAAAAGTTCAGTTCCTTATGATATCATGTTGAGTGAAATGGGGGTTGCTCCTATTGAAGAAATTGCTATGGTGTGTCTCATAAGATATCTAAAATAAATTGAGCAAATGGAAGACGGTCGGTGGCCTAAGGTCATCTTCAATGACATATTGTGCAAAAGAAAGAAGACATGGATGTGGAAAAATATTAAATGGCTTAGTAAATGGGATATTCACTTGAACAGGTTCCCTACAAACAGTAAAGAGATAAAGGCTTTTGTTATTGATAGATTCCACAAGCGATCCTGGGATAAAGGGATAGGGCGAAAGAAAAAATATTACATTAAAGAGTTTAACCCCACTTATAACCACCATCAAAAAGCGTACATAGGGGCCAATATATCTTGGAGAGCCAAAATGCTTATTGCCCAACTAAGAACCAATTCCCATCAACTCTGTTGTGAAATCAGGCGTTGGAAAAGACCAAAGGAATCTTGGGAAGAAAGGGTGTGTATGTTCTGCAACTCCGGAAAAGTGGAAACAAAAAAACATTTCATTTTAGAGTGTGAAGCTTTCAAAGACAGCAGGGACAGTTATGTAAGTATTTTAACAGCTAACTCTTGGAATAATTTATTCAGCGAGGGGACAGTGGAGAAAGTGGGAGAGCTCATCATCAAGCTGGACAGGGAAAGGAATGAAATGCAGAAATTAGTGTATGAGGCGGTTTGTCCCATAGGCTATTGTTAGCCTTGTGGACGTTAAAATTTCTTCTTCTTCTTCTTCTTCATTCGTGTTGGGTAGTTCGTCGCATCCGCCCCATGCTTTTCACTTAAAATTTCAAATTGAATTTTTCTAGAGTCTCAGTCACTTGCTAAAGGCTCTGGCCTCTATCTCTAGCCCTTTTGAGAACTGGCAAGGTATTGTGACTTACCCGTTTGACCTTGGCTTTGTGCTCCATCACTTTTCTCTGCATTATTTTTCTATGTATCGTTGGTTGTGTGTTCATATGACATTACTTTTATACATATCTAACATAATCATAGCAAGAAATACATATAGTTTTTTTTATTATAAAATTTACATTCTAATCATTTTTAATGATAGACAAATTCATATTATAAATAGGTTTAATGGAAGCACTTACAATATTTAAAACATATATTCAAAATGGTATAATAATTCATCATGTTCACAATTATTATAAACTAAAAAAAAATGATATTTTTTGAAATGAAATTTATTTGGCACAACCATGTTTATGATCTGCTTATATTCATTTTAGTACCGAGAGGGATCAAATATTTAAAAGTGTAAAACGTTTTTAAAATACAAATATCTAAGGTAAGGTTTACATTTTCATACATTTGATTTGTCTCAATGCTTGATTAATCTATGCTTAAAATGAATCTACTCTAATTTAATAACGCTCTCTCTCTCTC
>ML819963.1:78232-99125 GCA_009831015.1 Picea engelmannii | reverse complement strand
CTCATGTGTCCAAGCCTATGATGCCACAGTGTTGTATCCACTCCTGTAGAAGCTAAAGAGATAGAAGAGTCAGTATTACCAGTACATAAATACAATGTACCTACCTTCTCTCCTTTTGCTATCACCAATGATCCTTTGATGACAATCCATGTCTTATCTGTAAATATGGATATACAGCCTTCACTTGCCAACTGCCCTGTTGAAATTAGATTTTTCCTTAAATCTAGAACATGTCTTACCTCTTGCAACAACCATTGGTTTCCATTACGTTGCTTTATTTTTACCTTTCCCATTTCAACAATTTTGCATGGTGCATTGTCACCCAAATGAACCTGTCCAAAATCACCTTGAACATAATCTAGAAAATGTTTCCTATGGTGTGTGACATGAAATGAAGCCCCTGAATCTACTACCTAAGACTCAGAAATATTATCTACAGAAAGAATCAAAGCATCTTGTAACACATCACCTGTTACATTTGCTTCTTGATTTCTCTCCTGCTGTCCATCTCTTTGTTTCTTTGGAGCTTTGCAGTCTTTCTTTAGATGTCCTTTCTTCCCATAATTCTAACACTCTATCTTTCCAAGTCTAGATTTGGATCTGCCCTTCCTAGAATTCCCATGGTTCCCGAAGCCCTTTCCTCTATCCTTTTGTCTTCCCCTGTTCTCCATGTTCAACGCATTTCCTAATGTCTCACCTATGCTTTTCTGTCACATTTCCTCACTAAGGATAACACCAACAACATCATCAAATTTTAAAGTATTTGAACCAGAGACAGAGTTACTTACAACCATGACCAAGCCATTCCATCTTTCTGGCAATGAGCACAAGATTAGAAGAGCCTTGACCTCATCATCAAAGTCCACTTTTAAAGAACTTAGTTGATTAGTAACCATATTAAAATCATTTAAATGATCTGCAACAAACCCACCTTCCGACATATTCATATTAAATAATCTCTTCATTAGAAATACCTTATTGGACACCGAGGGTTTTTCATACAATTTGGACAATGCGTCCATCAAACCATTGCGCAATAAAATAAAACAAATACAAAAACAAAATATAGAAGATACACAATACAATAGAGACACAGATTTACATGGTTCACCTAGTGTGGGCCATGTCCACCAGAGAAATTTCCAGGTCCTTCCTTTATTATTATCCAGCGTATGAAGGGATACAACCTACAACAAACCTGTTGTAACTTCCTCTTCTTTCTCTCATAGTCTCCTATCTCAAAATACAATATTCTCCATCCACCATAGCCGCAATACATTTCCCTCATAAAAGAGGGTTTCCTTCTAGGGAAAAAAACCTTAACATAATCTCTATCGTTAGATCTGTGACCTTATAATGAACGGTCTAGATTTACATTGAAATTACAATATACATTTACAAGGAAATTTTTCCTTCGGGGGCTTCGCCCCTGAACCCCCATCGGGGGATGCTGCCCCTGAACCCCCGCTGGGGGCCCACTTGCCCCCAGACCCTCTAGCCAAGGGGATATCCCCCCCGGACCCCACAGAGGGGGTACCCCCCCTCTACACTTCCCCACGTGGAAGAGTATACATACTTATGGGATGTAAATACTTCATGGGGTATAAACATGGATGAAAGTAAAATACCTATGAATCAGGAATATAATCAGGCTCCACAACCAATAAGGATGGAAAACCACATGCCATCACCTCTTGGACTTCACTACTCAGAAGAAAATCCACAAAGTTTAATTTTAAGATATTTATTGAGTTGTTTTATCACCTAGTGGTAAGCATGCTCAGTGTTAGACTAGAGCCGAGGATAAATGAGGAGATCCAAAGAATTTTACACCTCTCAAATCTCACCAAGACTGGAGTCTGGTATCTGTATCAAAATCAAACGGAAATCAAGATTTAGGGATGTGAGTTGGCTCCTTATAAACTTCCCATATATGTTCAGGTTAGGATATTTTCCTTGGAATACATCAGGAAAATGATCAATTCAGACGATATACACTTTGTGTCTTTGAAGAAGAAACAATAGTTGAGAATTAAGAGGCAAATAGGATCCTTTATTTGCAACAATCGATCTACCGGGGAAGAGGCAGACAAATTATTAAAGGAAATGAAGTTCGACACAAGTTTCCTGTGGAACTATGATCCATGTGGGATCATTATAGATATGAAATTGAAGAATAAAAATCCCTTGTATGTTCATGCACCCAAGCCAGAGATAGAGAAGTTTATGAATCAAATGGAGTGGGAGGTGAACACTCTGGAAGAAGTAGAACAACAATCTCCTTCAGTCATTATCTCACAAACAACTACACTGCATATACCCAAAGAGAAAAGTCCCAGAAAGGATGTCTCACCTTCAGTCACTGAAGTATCAACAGAGGATTTCCAGGTGTACAAGAAAAGGCCTAAAGCTACCCACACTACTGATAGGTCTAGAGAGGAAGAGACCCACTCTACAATTGTAGCCAAAGGGGAGAATTCATGACCTTTCTCAAGAAGTCATTAGATGATGTCTACTTCTTCCTCAAAGAAGAATACTGATACCACTGTGATCACCCAACCTCCATCGGGATCTATAAAACTAAGCATTTTTGAAAAATATGATTTGATTAAGAAGAAAAAACAGATGCTGACCAACAACACCTATGCTCAGTTCTGGAAGCAAACGTCCACAACACAACACAGATTGCTATCATCTTTTTATACAAAGAAAGGGAGAATGCACATGGCATTTTTGCAGGCACAAGTGCACCATCCAAAGGAAATAGCTGATTACAAGAGGGAAACATTTGAGTTTAACACCAGAGATGTACATCGAGATGACCAGATGGATTTACACAGGAAGACTGGAGAAATGGTTTTCTCAACATTGGCCAATGCTTCCACTACTGCTACAAAATTACAGATTTCTCTGAAAAATGTGCAGACTCAATTAAAGCTAGAGAAAATATCATCTTTTGCAAAAGATAACAGTATTAGGTCTTTAGAAGAATTGGTGCTCAAAATTGGGTATGACCCCTCAAATGTGAAAGTAGCTAAGGAGATGCTCAAGAAGAAAAATGATGACATAGCATCTATAAGGAAACAACTAAAACTGCCACCTACAGAAGATTCATAGGCCAAAGAGATGGCTGAGACAAAAGGTGAAAAGGAGGAGATGCTAAAGTTGATCATGGAATAAAATGCACAAATAAAAGAGATGGAAGTAGAGCTGGAACGGTTAGTAAATGAGAAGGAACAAGAAACACCTATGGAAGTCATCCCACTAAGTTTAGTTCCCCTCACAGGAGTTAACACAACAACTATATCAACAACCACCACAACATAACTTTCATCAGCCACCCCACTGACAGCTCTAGAAAAATCTATAAAGCTAGCAAAATCAATGGAGGAGATGACCCTACAAGGAACATAAATCAATAGACTGAAAAAGGAGGTTGAGAATTTGCAGGAGCTTAAGTCTTCCTACCAGACAAACTACAACATTGAGAGGCAAACATCAGAAACACTCAAGTAGGAAATATAGCAGCTGCAAAAGCAAACAACGGCGGGCAAAACACTATCTGAAGCCAAGGAGAACATTTGGATGGACATATCCAACTCCATAAATGAAATTTGGCCCATGGTTCAAATTATGCTTGAACAATAGGAGCTAGTGGTGAGGAGCAGGCAGGCCATTGACAAGATAAAGGGAGAGCTGGGGGAAATGCCCACATAAGAAAATGAAACCATCAGATTTCTGAATTCAGAGACTAGGGAAGCGTTGGAAGACTTTAGGGTTGAAGACAGGACATAAACTATCCTCTAAGTTAAAAGAGTTATGACCAAAAGAGGATTAATGTTGCAGCTGGAGGAGAAAGTCTAGAACATGGATATCAGATTTTAGAGATTCTTCAACAAGATTTATGCCTTGCAAAAGAAAGGTATTCCTGGTCTACTGGTTCTGAATGACAAACTAATGACCCTTCTTGACTACGAGCATAATATTTCCACGGTGACCAAGGATAGTTCCAAGTTTTCAGGAATACAGGGTAGCATAACAAGCAAGGCATTTCTAGAGACTCTGTAGTTGGACCTCAATTTCTAGGACGAAATCAAATACATTTTCATCACCAAGCTGACCTTTTCCAAATATACTGAAATGGACAAAATCTACTGAAGACTGCTCAAAATCACCATTCCTAGTCAACAAAGATGGGAGGATCTATGCAATTTGATTGAATGAGGGATGAGATGTACAGTTTGAGTCAACATGCAGAGCAATCAAAGTCACATGAATGACTCACCAATGACCTTTCCCAAAATCAACATGAAGAATCTGACAGATCATCATCAGTTCCTACATTTTTGTATCTTGTTATCTAGTTAGTTAGTTTTAGAATCTACCATGTCCTGATCACTAAAGACAGGGTTGTTTGTAATTTTGATTATAAATACTTCAAACTTGGAAGTATTGAGGGTTGATCTTTATGCCCTAGCAAGTTATAAGCACTGTAATTTTTATCAAAGAGATCTTCCAGTAATATAAAGGGACGTTTCACAGGATTCCTATGTGTTAATTGTTGGTGAAGTTTTCTCCTCTTTGTTGAATGTTTATCCCTCTTACTAATCATTTTGTTTTTCTAAATCTGATCATTTAAAAGTAGTGAAAGTTGCAGGATTTATCTTCGTATACCCTGTTTCCAACTTTTGAAGATCTAAATGTTTATCTTCTGATGTTGAAGTAAAGAAATTCTTAATTGCTTCTTTACTCTGATTGATAATCTCACCTTTTCGGCTATCCATCATTTTATTCTAAAGAATCCAATAGTTTCATTATCCTGCCCTGTGAAAATACCTTTTAATTTTTTTTCTTGATCTCTACCTTTATAAAACAGACCCCATATCCCAATGGATTCATAAACCTCATTTCAGCCAATTTACAAAAAAAACAACACGGTGTTATTTATAGAACTAGCTTAATATCTGAAATCTGAAACATAGTTAAAACCTACAGAGAGATCCCTCTCTAAAACTGGCAGGGCTAGATCCCAGTTTTGAAGTGGTTGGATAAAGTTACCTCTGATAAATTTCTTCTACCTCCCAACAACCTCTGGGAATTTACAGAGCGTTAACAGGTGCGATCGCTTCCTTAGACTTGTCACTCTCCAAGAGAAGAGTGGGGTCGACCAAAAATTGCATTGGCATGATTACTTCTTCAACCATTGGTTGAATAGGATGTTAGACAATAAGGTTAAGAGGTGCATCACCCCAAAAAATAGGAGTGTCGTTGGTCGAATATGGCATCAACACGACCATTGGTTGAACAAGATGCAAGACAACAAGGTCAAGAGACACAGCACCCCCGAACATAGAAGAGGTGTCAGTCGAATATTGCATCGACATGACCACAAGTTGAACAGTATGTGAGACAACAAGGTAAAAGGACGCAAGAACCCCTAAAGGAAAATGGGTTTCAGCTGAATATTGCATCGGCATGATTGTTGTATCAACCAAGGAAGGGGCAGAGTGTTGTGAAACAATAGATGTCTCAGAACCCGAAGGGTCCTTAGGTGAACCCCACGCTTCTGGTATCCCAGTAGTAACATGACAAAAACAAGTAAGGTGACTTCCTTCATAAGTCCTGTAAAGGAATCTAGGCTTATGTATGAGATGTCTAGGCTTCTCAATCATATGAATGCCCATGACTTGCAGTGGATGGTGACATGCTCCCAGCATGACTTGTAGAGGCTAGTAGAAAATATCCAACATGACTAGCAGAGGTTGGTGATGGATCCCCAACATGACTAGCAGAGGTTGATGAGGAATGTGTTGTGTGACTAGCAATGACCAGACATGTGCCCCCAATATGACTTGCAGTGGTTGGTTGTAGGTCTTCAACATGACTTGCAGAGGTTGTCGACCAATCTCCAACATGACTAGCAGAGGTGGGAGATGGATTTCTAGTATGACTAGCAGTGACTGGACTCGTGATGGCGATGAATTGTGGCATTTGAGTCCAAGGTGCATGGATAGATTGATTTTGGGAAATTACAGGCTAGGAAGGATCTAGGTTTACACCGTGTCCCTATCTGACATGATAGTATCCTCCTCCATACTGATTCATAAAGGGTGGTATGGGCATCGACACTGAGGAAGATGCTTGTGAAGAGAAAGCGACATGACAAGAGTTACTCATGTGAGGATATATGTTTCCCCCAGACAAAGGAAATTCATGAGGGGGGTTCCCCATACCATAAAAATAACTTCCCCTTAGATGACACACCAGAGGATAGATGAAGGTCCTCCATGGGAAAGGTTTTCATAGGAACAGACATAGCGGAAGAAGGATAAGTGGATGGAGTGTGATAAGTAGAATGATTTCTTAATTGGGCACTTACTTCTCGCATAGTGGATTCGTAGGAAGGAATATTCCAACCTCCTATCGTAAGAGGTGTTTGAAGGATATGACTCCCACCAAACGAGGAGGGATAAGAAGGAGGCATCACTCCCCCAGACCCAAAACTTGTATTCGCATAAGGAGATGAGACAGAGGATGGAAAGTGCGAAGACATGTCAGACATACCATGAGATAAAAGATTAGAAACCCAAGGCGTTGACTGAGTATTATAATTTTTCATACCATAATGCGAAGAAGAAGGATCCATCCCCATGAAATGAGTGGACATCATGGGGGTGGTAGCAGTAAATGAGGGATCAAAAGGAACTCCACTGTCCATGATAATGAAGAATTAATATAGACTCCTAAGGCTAACTAGTAATAAAAAAGAATACCAAAATTCAAATGGCCAATATGCATGCAAAGGGGCTAAAGTAGCTAAGTGGCCTCCCTTGCTAAAGAAGGTATGTGTCGTCCAAGAAGAACCCGAGACTCCTTGCTAAAGTTTGGAGGTAACATAATCAGTTACAAGGGCCCTCATAGGCTTAAAAACCAGTCGATCAGATCCCCTTAGAGAGGTAATCTTCCATAAAGGTTGTGTGTTGTTCGACCCCTATCTGACTCAGGATACAACAAGAATAACCCCTGCAAGTAACCTATGAGATACCTAAGTCAAGAAACTAATCAACCATTGTATAACTGATGCACAGGTGAACAATCATAAGTCTGGATTACCGTATGGACATGGTAGCAAAGACTGAAACCTTGAAAGTACCACATCTCATAGAGGTATGGGTACTATCAAGATCCCCAAATACGAATAAATCCACAGAAATATCTCTGACGCTAGGTGAGTATCTAGGGGTTATCCCTTCAACTAACTTGATGCGACCTCATGCTTAACTCTGGTGTGAGCAGAGCCTCCTGATATTACCAATTATAAAATGGACTTATCAACTCCTTATCTCAGACACATATGTTGATCTAACTACCTTGGAGAAGTTTACTCATAAAAATCCTATTACAAGGCACTAAATCCTAGGCTAGTTTGTGCACCCTAAAAAAAAATCGTGACTAATCAATTTTAGTTTAAAGCATAAATTTTATTGGCTGTGATTACTCAACCTCATGATGTTATGACTTTGCAAGAAAATAAATATGGATATAATGCAAAGTCTATTTTTAACTTTTCAATGAATGATATGCTAATAAAAATAGTGTAGTCTTCAATTTCAACTCTTCAATTCAAAAGTAAAATGCAATCTTTCTCTAAATGCACTAAGCTAATAATAAAGATTTAAAGACAAAAATTCCAACTGATGCAAAATGCCTATTTTTTTGTATTTTCAATATACTAAAAAGAAAATGCATGGACTGATAAGCAACCTGATATATAAAATCTATTGTGTATAAAAGAAATAACTCGAGCAAAATACCAAGCAGCCAAGCAAACAACCCAGAGAACAAGGACAAATAAAAAATGGAAAACAAAGAGAAATACTATGCTAAAAAATTCAACTCCAAACAGGTTTCCTATCATCCCAGATAATCTCAACAAGCACTACAAATATCTAAGAAGGCTCAGCAGTCTTCAAAACCCACCCAACAGTCACTAAACCAAGGAAACAAGCAAGGGAAAGTGTTATATGCAATTGTTCAGGAGAACAAAGCATATGAACGCTTCTTGCAGTGAGACAACAAGTGTGTATACGTGACTGACAAGGCAAAAAGGGCATATATGATTTAAAAAAGGCCAGATGAGGGAAAAAGGATGAAAACTTAGACCCAGAGTGAACAGAATCTGTCAAGCAGTGATATGAAACGAAACACAAAGAAAAAAGAGCAATGTAAGAAGAAAATGTACTTCAACCCTTAGAAGGAAGATCTCTCCTCAGTGGAGTCATCATTTATGTTACAAGGGAAAAACTCTCTATGGACAAGGGTAAACCACAACAGACAGGTATCACTACAGAAATCAACTCAATTCCAACATATTCTATACAAAGTAATGTGCAAGACAAGAAAGAGGCCTACTTTGATTCAACGTTCGATGATGTTCCACCGTTGAGCACTTTGACCCAAAGCTTTATACCTGCAACCAGTTCTCAAAAAACAAGAAAATAAAGTACATATTGATTATATAAAAGGGGTTAGCACATCAGATAGCATAATCCATTAATAAACATTACAAACACGCCCATGGATAATAATCATATATTTGCAAGATATCAATAGGATGGGAAAAAAGTATTTCTATTAATAATTGATTAGCAGAAGTGACAACATTACAGGCTGCGATGTCGGCACGGTTCGAAACCAAGAAACCAAGTTCCATCCAACTGGGTCTCCACCACTTCAATCCTCCACCAAAGGCAAGATCATAGGAAAGAGGCAATGAGGTCCTCTCAACAATAGGGAAAGAGCTTGGGGGATGAACACTGTGTTCAGACTTGAGGGACAAAGGGATGCAGACTCAATATGAAGTAATTTCTCCAAAGTAACTTTTATCTCGAAGTTAAATTTTTTATCCTCTTTTCCATAGCTTGAAATTGTGCTCTTATAGCTTTTAGAATGAAACTGAAGGGCCAAGTCGGAACATTTCTAGTATATGGAAGTCCAAGGATTAGAGATCTCCTATCGTGACATGGAAACTCGACCTCATTTTGTAATTTCAGGCACAAATCCCGATGTACATGGGTTGTAGTGGAGCAGCCAACATATACACATCTTGCATAAGATATAGGGAGCGTATATGTGGAAAAATGTATATTTTTAGCTCTGGATTCATCAAAAAGGGATGATAAGTCTGCATAGGGAAATGGAAAAAGTCCTTCTGTGCAATATAGCAATGGTGAGGCAAATCTTGCTATAACAAGGATCTCAAGGAGATCGAACAAAATCTTGAGCGATTAACCATGAACATCCCTGACATCACTTTGGACGAGTTACCTCGGCACTACCAACGCCATATAATTGGTGTATCAACATCCATTGATCGAATGCTCTGTCGAGTGGCACGGGCAGTTGTTTGTTATAGCAAGCAGAATCCTTCATGCATATATATATATATATGAAGTCATGTGCTTCAATACTTTGATATTTTTGTCTCAAGGAAAACACTTTTTTGTAACTTTTGACGTTATAATATAAAGTTCCTACCGACTTACTTGTCTTTTAAATGTGTGTTTGGATTTATAAATGGCACAAATTTATATCTAAACCATAATTAGCCAATGCATATGTTAATGTGTTTATACATCTAGGAATATGTTGATATTCAATATAATCAAAATGTCTTTCCAAGAGGCGAACAACAATGTAGGACTTTGGATGGAATAAACATTGCTCAGTTGCAGCACCACTAGTTGTGAATAGAGACGTACAATAAGATTGTGGATGAAAAATGAAATGGCATCGGTTAATAACTAAATAACTGCATTGTATTCCATAGTATTATTAGTTGCACGACCAAGGAAAACACCGTGTAGACTGATCAATTCTTCTGTAGGTGCATAGATTGCCCATGCAACAGACACTAGGTTTTGAGTACTAGGACTAGCACCATCAACAAAGATGATATAGGGTAGGAAGGACATCGACATATGGAAACCAAGCACAAGGAAAGGTAAGCAACTTAGAGGAAGAACAAGAAACGAAAAAAGCACACACTAGAGTATGATACACTAAAAATACAAAGCAATCATGCAAACAATATTTTAAGCATAGTACTTCTTCAACTAAATCCCATTTCTAGTTTCAACCAAAGGAATAACATCATAATCCACCAGCACATAAGCCCCTTTCTCCAACACTCATTTAACGATATAAGGGCCACACCACATGGGCTTGAATTTACCAGAACCCAATAAGTCATGATCTTGTTCGTAAAGGAGAACTAAATCACCCTCAGAAAAAACATGTGGTTTGACATGCGTGTTGTATTGAGCTTTGACACGTTTCTTCTGAGTTTCTATGACTAATGCAAAATCACACCGAGTCTCGTCTAACTACATCAAATACAAGAGATGTTCTTTTCTGACTGAAGTGCTAGGGAGAAGTTCAACAACTAGTTTCAAAGATGGGATTTCACATTCAATTGGCAGAATAGCTTCGATACCATATACTAACTCGAAAGGTGTGAACCCTGTAGCAGATTTATCGGACGTCCAATTTTATTTAAGGTGGCACACAATGCTCTATTCATCATTGTTCACACCTTAAATATTTTTAGAATTACTTTTTTCCTCCAATTTGATTGGAGCTACTTGGGCTAGGATGATTAGATCCTCCAGGTGGAGGTGGAGGAGGAATGTTAGGCCCTCCGCAGAGAACCTGGGTAAGTGTGGGAACAAAACCACTAGCAACATTATACCTAGGTGGAACAAAAATATTCGTCCCTCCAAATGGACTCTGGGAAGGATTAACAATATAACTATGAAGAGCATTAAACCCAGGTGGAAGTGGCATTCCAATAGGCGCTTGAGGTATAATTGTACTTCCGGCAGGAACATGTGTAACTTGTGGGACCGTGGTACAACTAGTGAGTTGGAGGGGAAGAATTGTATGAGTACCAACCAACAATGAGTTTGAAACTGTAACAACATTACTGATCATGCTAGTAAAATGATCTAAAGGCACTATATAAGGAGTAGAAGTACTAGGTGTATGTGATGACATAGGTTGATTTGGGCTCATTCCTAGTTTATCAAAAATATCATGTCCCAAGGAGGTCCTCCAAAAAGAACAGACGGAGACTGAGCTAGGATTAAATATTCCAATAGTATAAACCAAAGTTCTAAATGATTCACTCTGAAAGGGTGGCTCATCCACACTAGACTCTGCGTAAGGTCCAATAGTTATTCTAGTATAGTCTTCAGCAACAACGTCTCTCGAAGTGTTTATTCGGAGAAAAAGTGGATCTTGTATAACAATCAATAACGGATTTACAGGAAGTGTTGATTCTACCAATGGAGTAGAACTTCTGATATTAGAGGACGCATCGCTATTGACTGCTCCTTTAGGAGAAGCACCCTCTAGTGAGTTAGGAAGAAAAGGAGCATATTCTTCCTTCTCTTCCGGAGGTAACCCTTGCATCCTACATGAACAATGAGGGCTAATGTTGGCTACACCAAATAAAGAATGAAAGAAATCTATGGCCAACTAGAGAAACAAAAAACACTCTAATAATAAAATATAGATATCCAGCATGCAAACAAACCTTCTTATTTCTAAATCACTAGTTGGTGATGAAATCCAATGTCGCAAGATCAATACAAGAAGGGGTTGGGATAAAGCGGGTGGAAAAGTTGCGTTGACGACATGCTTAACGAAATTACACCCTAGCGCAAGCTCCCACACATAATCGTGGGTATATCCTCCAAGGAGCCTGAGTGACTTTGGCTAACGTCGATTCCAAGTACTGTGAATACTTTCCACTCCACACTCACCTCAAGTAAATACTCTAAAGAGATAGGCCACTAAGGTTACCAATTACGAAAATGATGCTCTGGGAAGCAGTCGAAAATCTGATCCACTCGTAAGGGCAGGGTATCTAAGCCTGAAATCGCCTCGAGAAGGTATGCACATGATTTTCTTCTCAAGTGACCCCCAATAATATGCACAATCTCTACACTAATACCAACAAAGAAGGGTGAGTAACTCTTTCAGCCCTAATGTGACCTCGTGATTGACCCTTGTGTTAGAAGGGCTTCCTAGGACAAAATGTAGCAAGTGGATTTAACTCTCCCTATAACAATATATTGATGTGTGTTTTGATGCTTTGGAGAGTGTGCCTCACAACCTATTCCAAAGTGATAATCCTAACTAATGTTGGTGTATAAAATTTATAGAAAATAAAATTTGCTAGATAGATTTTAAAATTACTCTGAATTTTAATGGTTGTTGCTTACTCAAAAAAGGGAAACGAAGATGAAACTGATGAAGTATTTGACCTTGACTCAACAAAATGAAAAGAGATATGAAATGAAATCTTTTTATTCATTGAACTCTAATTACATAAGGGAGAATGTTTCATTTTCTAGAATACAATAAGTTACAAAACACGATTTCTTCAATCTTTGAATGATATTAATTCCAAACAATCAAAGCTACTAAATTTTCCAATTTTCTCTTTTCCAAATATTTGAATGCAAATATTTCTTGTAAAGACTATTAATAGAAGAACAAACTTCAATCCTTTTCTTTTCAAATAAAATCAGAGATCCAATTCAAAAATAAAGAGTTGTCCAAGAAGATGAATGCACTCACAACACTATTTCCCAAACTAAACTCATAATGCAACCAAAAATGAAAAGTAAGAAAAATGTATTTGTCTAATGCAATAAAAAATTGTTTTCCAATCAACAACAATCCAAAACTCACAAAATATCAATAAAAACTTATCTAGCAAGTACTCAAGGATGAAGCCTCAAGATTATACCCTTGCAATAAGAAGTGAAATATTAAAATATGAAGCTTATGAAAATGACTCTCAATGCTTGAGAAATGATCAAATTCAGGCTAAATATGCAAACCAAGCTGCAAATAATCACTCAAGAAGACCAAAATTTCACCCCAAGAAACAATGACAAGTCAGGGCAAGGAGAAAAATTGGACTGTCACTCCAAAATATTTCGACATGAATCGTCACAAGTTGCAGAAGAGCACAATGCGACAATCAAGGATCCTTGTAGGAAAAAGGAAAACACAGTGCGACGTTGTCACTCTAGTTTTCACAAGTAGGGTGTGACGATGACTGAAAAGAAGAAAAAATTGAAAAGAGGACATAGTTTCTCAATGAAATTTCATAACCAATGAGTCAATATGGATCACCCAAAGACTCAGAGAATGAAATTGACCAAAAGAAGGAAAGATAAAAGAAAAAAAGGAAACAAAATACAAAAGAGAACGATCCCCAGTATGGTCGCCAATTTTTTTATTGGACAAATCAGTAAGTGCAGACACAAACTAATCTCCCTAAAGATAGAACAAAAGAAAGAATAATACAAGTTCTCCTTAGATTTCACTGTAATATAAACTAGTTCAGAGAGGGACAGGTGACATACCATTTAAACGACGTTTTATCCTCACTATTGTCGTCCTTGCTCCATCTTTGGATTTGTGGGATGGTGAACCTGATAAGAAGCACAAAACAACAAAGAGAGAGAACAAAAATATATATTCAAATGAAGTCTATGTATAAGATCAAGGAGTTATACAATAAAAGTAGAGACACCTTTATAGGGAATAAATGTATTATTGCATTATATTGAATGAAAGAATACAACCCATGCCTTAATGTTGCAAAGTCCCTTACAATGGCCCTTTTATTTAACACACACACCTTTGCTCCAATGTTTTTGATGAAGAGAATTCACAACCTGACTTGGAGAGCTAAAGAAAATCTATCACAAGTACAATCTTTAGAATAATTCTTCATGCATAAGAAAACCTAGCCTTTCACATGAGAGATCCATCTTTATATAGGGTAAAAGAGGGATGGATGAGGAGATTAGGATGATCTTACTAAATCAGAGAAGCGAGATCCAAACCGATCAGAGGCCACCTCATCTTCTAGAATATTCCCTTCTAGAACTTTGTGAATTTCACCTTTTTCTCTTGTTTGAGCATCAACACACCCTATGCACAAGCAAGCTGCAATGATGTCACAATCCAATTTTGGTACAGCATGTGATGATCAAGCATCATCACACCCCAAGCATTTAGTAGGGTGCGACGATATCCTTTGATATGGTTTTTAAGAAATGAAAGATGATTCACTTCTTCATGGAGAAAAGTCTCATTTTAGTAACTTTAGGGAACATAGAAGTGATTTATGCACATATCGTCAGTTGATCACAGGGGTGACCAAAATAATGTGTAGCAGTGTTCGTGACTTCGACGATTTTCACTCCTTGAAAACCCTTGGCCAAATTATTCCAGAGTACAAAGTCTCTAGACCACAGAATCTCTTGCCACGTACCTGTTCATCCAACGATCCTCGTCACTTCAACAGTTTGGAATTTGTGAGTTTGGCATATATCTGCCAGATTTCCTTAGAGACCACTTTGTATCTATCGCCACACGTAACTATCATCTACGACTAATATTTACTCGGACTTGCAGACTTTTGGGGGAAACTCACGTGATTCTACATCATCGAATACCTAGGATTACGGATAACCATGGATCTATGGACACATGTCCCTCTAGTTCCAATGGTCTAGATTAACTCCGCGACTTCGACATTTAGGAGTTTCGGCACTAGATAATTCCTATTCTCCCGAAGTAGCGCTTCATCGAAGAACTTAACACTTCCCTTCCCATGTCTGATCTAATGACTGAAAGAGACTCGTGATGAATCCCCAAATTGATGGCCCTCATTGATTTGTGACTTTGTCCTTCGACTATTTTTTAGGAATGTGGAATCATAAGTCTCGAAGTCTTGAAACCAAAAGAGCTAGCTCCTTTCGGACTAGCACATGGTTCCAAGGCCTTGGTCACATGGTTACTTTGGGAAAACATAGTGGCTAATAACAAATCCCTTTTTGCAACAAAGGGGTTTAGAACACGGGCATGAGCCCTTGGTAATATGAGTGAATAGTCTGAAGGGAAAAATCCCCTTCTCCCACAGAGATGAACTTGACATTCCTGCTAAGGTGAATTCAAAGGATCGGTAGAGCTTAGACATTTCAGTCAATCCTACCCCGATTCTCCTGCGGATTCACATCCCATGAATTTCTAGCAGTTAGACTGAGATAACTCAAAGATCATATAAATATAACAGTTTACAAAAGCCAACGAGCATTTCTAATAACTATTCAAATACTAAAGGACTTAACCATAAACAGATACATTCATTATTGCATTCAATATATCGACATACACAGAGTATGATAATACTTATCTATTTCATATTATAGCCAACAAACTTACTATGGGTCTGCGCCTTTCCACCCAACCATAGGCTCAAAGGAATTCACTCTTAGCACTCTGGCCACCCCCATGCCAAACCATGATATCACTAGGGAACTTTCGGAGTTTCTAATAGGTTCTTTCTCTATCACGGTCTCTGCGAGGTTTATCAGATGCCTCCTCACAATCAAGTTCACAGTCATCTGGTGTCTCTCCTGTAAGATTCTCAGAGATCTTCTTCTTAGCTAGAGAGCCTCATGCATTCTCCTCTCTTGTATGTATGTCATCTGGTGTCTCTCCTGCTCTCTACAGAGCCTCACGCACACGCCTCTTCCTCTTGTTTCTTTTCTTGTCTCCATTTTATCTTTATCCTTTCCCAGGATGGTCATCGACCTATCCTATTCTTTCTGTCAGAAGGAAACTCAGGCCAGCCTGGTCTGTCAGACCCCGTGGTACTTCGAGATGACATTCTTTAGTCAGAACATTCTTCCATTCATGGGAGTGGTTGAGTATTCAACCACCAGTCCTTAATTCATTAATTGATACCTCTCCTTCGGATCTAGAAGGGGGTTTATCATTCCCAAAAAGGGGAAATTTGGGGTCATTTGACATAATGAACCCTCTCTTATAGTTTTCCCATTTCTATCCCCTAGTTATATCATGGACAGTACTTCAAGGATTTACCCCCATAGTCAGTTATTTGAAATTCAAACAATAATACATTTACATTGTTCCCATTCATAGCATGATGATCATAATTAATGATTAATTACAAGTTGGGGGAAATAGGGGTATTACAAGAAGTACCATGCACAAAAGAAGGGGGATAAGAGTCTCAATTTAGTCCCATAATAGAATAAACGATAATCCCTACTGAGGTTGGACCCCGTGTCAAATCCACGACCCTGTGTGCACCACCAATATCTGAGGTAACAGTTGATGATTTGTCAAAATCACTTATAGTCAACAAAGGAGGTTAGAATAGTAGTAGTCAGAGTAGTGGGAGCAGTGTGTCAAGTCAAAGTAGTGGGAGCAGTGCATTGAGTCAGAGAAGTGGGAGTAGTGCATCAATTTAGAGTCAACCATCATCATTGAGGGGAGGTACTACACAAAAGAACATGGAAAGGTTAGACAACAAATTGAGAATGCCTAGGTTCCAGGGATTTGGGTCGGAGGACCCATAACAACATCTATTTTTATGTGAGACAATTTGGGATGCAAAGAATTTCCAAGATGAGGCTACAAATATTGTGTAGCTGGAAACAACGTTTAGAGGCCATGCATTAGTATACAGGTCAAGCAAGGACTTTAACATAAATTACACAAGCATTGTTGAAAGAGTTCAAGAAGCCAAAATTTGAGTCACAGTACATTATAGATTTGAATGAAATCAAATAGGTGTAGACTGAAACAATTTGGGACTATGATCATAGGTTTAAGGATGTGATGGGTAGGTTGACATTCCAGATTCCTGATCAAAATCATAGAGAATGGTTTATTACAGGACTATTTCCAGACATTCACTACCCGTTGGTGCAACAAAAGGTTACGTCATAGCCTGAAGCTTTGGAGATTCTAATGAAGTTAGAAGCATCTCATGTAGGAGAAGGTGGGGGAATGGCACAAGTCCAAACATAGTTATCTCCCTTAACCATTCAATTAGTAGAGCTTACAAAGGGGAAAGAGAAGTGGGAACAAGTATGGTGTACCAAGTGTAGGAATGAAGACCACCATAAGGATAAATGCCCCACTTTTGCGTAGTATTTGGAAATTGGTGTACCAAATCCATTACCAGGAGGAGGATACTGCGGGATATGAAATAAATGGGGACATAATCCGACGAAGTGTCCATTATTTCAGAAATACCAAAGTAATCCAAGGAGTTTATTTTGTAACTTTTGCAAGTCAATAGGGCATGAAGAGAAGGATTGCCGCACATTCGATTTTATGAGAGAGCACACTTTAGATATGTATATAATTTAGGAGGAGAATGATGTGACAAAAAGAGGAGGTACACAATATAAAAACCAAAGAGGCTTTAATCAAGGAAGATGATAATTTGGCCTTGGTCAATGCAGAGGAAATTTTGGAAGAGGACCTAGAGGTCCAATAATCTGCTACAATTTCAATCAATCAGGACATTTAGCTCATGACTGCTCGAATCCTTGTACAACATGCACATATTGTAGAGCACTAGATCACGCGATAGAATATTGTCCTCAAATACTTGCAAAGTGGTAGGAAAGAGGGAATCAAAACCAGAACTTGAATCAGAACCTACAAAATATATAAAAAGAGATACATGACAAAGAACCTAGAATAACAGTCATCACCCACAGAGGAGCTAGAATAGGGGCTGATGTGACGAATGGAGGGAGGGAGGTGGATCAAGGGGTGAAAAAATTAGCAGGGCTTATATCGATGTTTGACCCACAACAAGAAAAATAAACATATAAGTAGACAAGAAAATATATACTAGGGCCATTGTTGGCAGTAGGAAGAAGTGGAAAAAAGGATGATCCTGGGGAAAGAAAGCATGCAGAAACTGAAGTAACAGATGGAAGGAAACAAAACACGTGCACATGCAAGAATGCATGCACAAGGAAAATGATAACTGGGAGGAAGAATAACATGCGCGCATGGGAGGAAGACCTAACGTCGGTAGGGTTAGGGTTTTGGTAATGTATTGTAAACGGCTGAAGAGCCCGAAATGTATAAATATAGATATGTAGGTATCATAGGGGGTTGGTTTTTGCATTATTGTTCCATCATAGATATGTACGAGTTGATGCGATATGTAATGTTGTGATGAACTATTTTGTAAGTTGTTGAGCTAGAGGAGAGGAGAGAAGGAAGATTTGAGGATTAGATCGTAGGTTGAGGATCCTGGTGCGATCTAGTTCGCCTCATATAGATCTTACCCATCTGAGGAGAATTGTAGGAATATGGCACTGTAGATGCAGAACTACCATAATAAAAGAGCCAGGATCCAAATATTTGTGGACGTAGCCTAGGAGGGGGTGAACCACGGTAATATCTGGGTAATGTGATGAATGCATGCATATATTTATCTTATTTTAGCAATGAATTGTTGTTCTTAATGAATGAATGAGTTATTATATTGCTATGACATATGGGTGTGCTATTAAGGAAATAAGATGCTCTGGGTAATGCATAGTCACGGATAATAGTAGGTTGCAATCACAATTTATAGTAGATGGATCTGAATATGATCTCATATCTCATACTCAATTCTAGGCTGTAAACACCTGAGTCTTACAACCACCCATTAAAGATATATTGGGTGAGACTACGCAGCGCATCTGTGTGTTGTGTTCCCTTCTGGTTTACTAGGAGGGCCGATAGTTTTAAAGGCTTTGTTGGAAACCCAAAAGACATGAACCCTAGGTCAATAAGAAGATCAGAGTAGAATAAAGGACAATAACCAACAAATGGTTTTCTTGCCATTGGTAGGAATGAAAGAGGATTGAGTAGAGGAGATGGATTGAGCGAGAAAATAACGAAGAAAAGAAGAGAAAAATGAGCCATTATAAGGGAATGTTCAGACCGTGGAACCCTACGAAAGAAGAAATCGAAGGCTGGTTGAGAACCAAAGAGCTAGAGTTTGCACAGAAAGATAATAGAAACCCTAGAATCACACCCTGAAAATATCTGGACAAATACATGTTTACTGATTTTCACAAAGTCTTTTTCTATGATTTTTCGCATCTACTACAGTGGTGGATACTAAGGTTGAAGTATAAGCACACGACGAACCAGATTTGAGAACTAGATTGGACCCCAGTTTAGATTGAGTAGTTACAACAGGTGAACAACAAATTCACCCGTGTAGTAGGCTTTTGGCTTGACAATATTGTGGCAGGCTTCATACCAAAGTTTGCAGTTGACATAGCGAAGTCATATAACACAGTGGAGCATGAATTTCTACGCAGACCTCGAGGAAGTTAGATTCGATCACTGTATACTTCTATTAAGATACTACTATATAAAAAAGGTGTAATGACAATGGAATCAGAAAACTAAACTTCCCTGCGTGCATGGGAGAAGGGGGGAAGCACTGATAGAGAGAGGATAAATGGAAGGAGGTAAGGATAAAGGCAAGAAGGAGGAGGAACCCTTATACCCGATCATGATGAATGACAACCAGATCAATTGGATCTTGGCGTCAATGGGAAGGTCACTTAGCAGAGTGCCCTACCAATACAAGGTGAATACCAAGAAGAGAGTCGTAGCCGCATGGGAAGGCTTGGCGAGTGATGAGGAAGAGGTAGAGGATCTATGGGATGTGGAGAATATTGAGGAAATCCTCCACAGCAAAGAGAACACCACCATTTAGACAACTGAAGTTCGAAGGAAGTCCAACAGAAGGAAGTACATCTACACAAGGAGAAACAATTGGAGGATCCAGTTCAGGCAGCACTATTCAAGTATCTACACCATGCAGAGGAGGTAGTAGTTCAGTATTCAGAATGGTAGGACATGATCCCACCATCATATTACCAGAATTTCAAGGAGAAGTAGTAGAAGAATCGAAGAAGCATTTGTTCATTTGTGCAAAGATCTGTGAAGAAAAACAGATCACTGATGAAGATACCAAACTCGTGCAGCTAGTGATTACGCTAAGAGACCATGCACTAGACTGGTACATGAGTATAGACACAAACATTGCCCCTGGAATGAAAAGGAAACTGGTTGATATTAAGAAGTTACTAATAAATGAGTTCCAGAAGCTGAGCTCAGAGAATCAGTACATGAACGCGATGATCGAAATAAGACAGAAACCAAGAGAATTTGTATGGGAGATTGATCAAAGATTCAAGTGATTGAAGGGAAAGTTAAAATATCTCATGACTGATATGCAACATCGGCACCTATTTTTCAACTCACTATTCCCACACCTAAAATATCCTTTATGACAATAGATTTTTCAGACGCAGGTAGAGGCTTTGCAGGAAGCCTTGCAACTGGAAGAGAACCAGTACTAATAGACATACCCAACTATCGAAGAATTGAAGGATGATTTGAAGAATATAACATTTTAGATAAACCAGAATAAGAACAAAGACAAACGAGAAGTCATTTGGTGTACCACATGAAGGACGGAAGGACACCACAAGAATGAATACCCAACGTTTGTGAAGTATATGGTGGTAGGTATGCCATATCTGTTACCACTGGGAGGACTATAGTGTGAAATATGCAAGAAACTGGGCCATGACCCCTATCACTGCTGTTATCACTGAAATTTCGTCCACACAGGGCGACAAGAACTCTGCATCATCAACACAACAATGAATTCATTCATGGCACAGAATGAAGTTTACAGCATTCCAGAAGGGTCAAAAACTATACAAAAATTGAAAGACACTTCACATTAGTAAGGTGCGCGCGTATGCGCGGGATAAGAACGTGGTGTGCGCGCTTAAGCGGCCGACGCGCGACTGTCCACAGAAAAAGCCGCACATCTGCTAATACGGCGCATTAAATGCTTAAGTCGGCCTCCCGATCGCCAATGGACCTTCCACCGAGATGATTTGACATCCAGATCAGGGTCGGTTCTGCAAATTCGGCGAATTAATGG
>ML819963.1:22996-78132 GCA_009831015.1 Picea engelmannii | reverse complement strand
CCGGAAGCTAGTTACGTGACCGCCTGGAAAATGTTATAAATAGCAGTGAAGGCTCGTTGTTTCAGCAGAGAATTCCATGCAAAGTTATGCTGTCCAGATTCAGAGCCCAGTCCTTTTGACAAGCTATCCGTCTGCAGCCTAATTAAGAGTTCTTTCATCGTTTATTTCAGTTCTACTCGTTTTGTAAGGAAAGCACGATCTTGAGAGATTCGAAGGACCTTCCGTTGGAGGGAGAGGGAATCCTTATCTCTGCCCTCAGCGTGTACTCTGGTTTCCCCTAATAGATCAAGCCTGGAACCATTGTGGACTTCCTTGTCTCATGTTTGATATTTCTGTTTATTTCTGAATTGTTATTTGCTTCACAGCTGTTAGATTAGATTGTTTTCTATTTTGTTTTTCTGCTTTCTATTAACACTCTTGCTGCTATAGATGTTCTGCCTTGGTGAACCCTGCAAGGCATGCAGAGCGGTCTCTATTTTGCTCATCTGTTGACAGATTGACCAAGAACAACTGCACAATGATGCAGAAATACTAGACAGTTCCAAAGAGTTCATATTGCACCTTTTGCAAGTCAGTGGGCCACAATGATAAAGATTACAGGACTATGGAGTTGATGCGAGAAAGAACATCAGATGCATATAGAGTGCATGCATAAATGATGACTGCGCAAGAAACACCGCAGTTTAATCAGGTTCCAACTCCATACAACACTACACAACATCAGTATAATACTGTGCGACAACCATACAATAAAGCGCAGCCACAATACAACCTGACACAAACCCAGTAGAATACCACAGAGTATAATCAGGCGCCACAATATAACATGCCGAGAGGCGATTGAGTAGGCTACAGAGGAGGAGGATGAGCCATAGGAGGTTTTAGATGAGGTAGAGGACTAGTCACATGTCAGAATTGTCAATAGCCAGGACATTATGCATAGGAATGCCCACTACCACCAGCAACTTGTATGTATTGTCATGCATTGGACCATCATACAGAGGAATGTACAACATTACTCGTAAAGATTCAGGAAAAGAGGAATCAAAACAACTAGAATGTTCATTGGATATTAGACAAAGCAAGGGACGAAGTACGAAACATCAACATAGTCACTTGCGGAGGAGCTAAAACAGGCACTGACATAGTTCAACAGGAACCAGAACAAAATTAGTGAGTGAAGAAGAACACCGAACCAAAGAAGCAGTTCGACACATATAAGGAGAAGCAGATATTCAAACAATCCAGACAAGAGTTTAAGAAGGAGGACATGGAGACGACTTCAACTACACAGAAAGACAAGGAAGCACCAGAATACGAGATGCCACCATCATTGGATCATACCAACAGGATGCAACCCATGGGACAAGTAAGTACAATCAAAGGCTTTTTGAAATCATGCATAAAGGTATTAAGTGATCCATCATCTATGAAAATATTTCAAAAAATCCTAGAAAAATGTAGCAGCGAGATAGAAGAAAAGATAGAACGAAAAACAGTTAATCACCTGCACACAAGAAGAAGAACAAGTAGGGAATTTATACTTAATGCTAACATTGGGGATTTCAATATGGGAGACATAATACTAGATCTAGGATCGGAAGTGAATGTATTACCAAAGAATACATGGCAATGCATGGGAGAGCCAACATTAGGATACTCACATGTTCAATTAAAACTAGCAGATCAACACAGAGTCCTACCAATAGGTAGACTGAAAGGAGTGACAATAGATCTTGATGGAGTGCGCACTAAAGTGGACTTCAAAGTTATTGAAATAGTGGACGACACAACACCTTACCCGACATTGCTTGGTCTGGATTGGGCGTTTGACATACAGGCCATAATCAATTTAAAAACTAGGAAAATGACATTTGAGTCCGGAGAATATAGGGTCATCACACAATTAGACCCATCAGAAGGGGAGAGGTTTGTAGAACCTACTTGCCTATACTTAGAGGAAATCGACCAGTTGTACAGAACAACTATGCGCGATGAGGATTATGTAAACCCAACTGTAGACAGGGTACTCAGTTGGTGGAGTATTACGTCATGTGCAACATACTCAGACACTGGGTTAGAGAACTGGAAACAAAGGCTACTAGAAGTATCCATGAGAATATGTGCAAGAATACACCACGCAGTAAGATGTGTAGGCACAAAAATTAGAGAACCACCCAATTTCCATGGACTAAACGATTTGGAAAAATTCTTGACACAATACGAAGATGCAGTGTTAGAGAACCAGAGACTGTTAGTACTTGACTTAGCACTCAAGGCCACACCCGCAAGATGGTGGGGTGCACACAAAGATAAAATCATAGACCGATATCAATGTAAGCGATTACTGCAATATGGTTCAGTGCAAAACACAAAAACAACAAACAACATAAATATGAAGGACAAGAGGCACCAGCGGAACACTTGGAGAAGTGAAAGATGATGTGGAAAATGACACCCCCAGAGGAATGGCCTCATTACTTCATACACACTCTAGAGGGCATACCATTGAATTGGTATACAGACCATGAATTGCGCAAAGGAACTATGACATGGATGACATTGCAACATAATTTTTTAATCACTTTCTCATTTGAACATGAGAACCCAAACATAGACACAACCCTTAAATGGATCAGAGGAGTAATATTCGTCAAAGAAATATAAATAAAACTTATCACAGAAGAGAAACAACGAAATAAACAGACAGTCAAGGAACTGATGTCATGTTACCATGTACAGGAGGAAGCACCAGATGAAGATGATCCACGTGATATCCATATCGAAGAAGTAGAAGGCAAAAGAGATGTGGAAGGACCACCCATAGAATTAGAAGTCATTTCTGCACCAATCAAGGTAAAGAAACTTAACATTGGGACAACTGAGCAGCCCAAAATGGCTAGCATTGGATATTACTGGGATGAGAAAATAATAGAAAGCATCACAGAGTTGTTGCGCGAATACAGTGACCTCTTTCCCACAACATTCATAGAGATGAAGGGTATAGCTAGAGAACTAGGAGAAATGAATATACCACTCAAACTTGATGCGATACCTATTAGACAACGACCCTACAGATTGAACCCAATATACAAACATAAATTCAAAGATGAGATTGACAGGATGCTCGAGGTCGTCATCATAGAACTAGTTGAGGAGTCAAAGTGGATAAGTCTGATGGTAGTACAGGACAAGAAACAAGGAGGGATCGGGATATGCGTCAACTTGAGGAAGTTGAACGATGCATGCCTACATGACCCATTCCCTACACCGTTCACACATGAAGTGTTAGAGAATGTGGGAGGACATGAAGCTTACTCATTCACGGATTGATTCTTGGGATACCATCAGATTAAGATAGCATAGGAGGACAGACACAATACCACATTTGTGACAGAATGGGGATCTTATCAGTACACAATCATGTCCTTTGGACTAAAGAATGCACCCACAATATTTTCTAGAGTGGTCATCACAGAATTTAAGGAATTCATCGATCAGTTTCTTGAAGTATACCTGGACGATTGGACAGTCTATAGCCTGTTGAAAAACCATGTGGAAGTTTTACGATTGATGTTAGAAAGATACAGGCAGATCCAGATATCACCGAGGATCAATAAATGCATATTTGGAACACCGTTTGGGATACTATTGGGCCACATAGTATGCAAACAAGGTTTATTAATAAATTTGGCAAAGATCGCAGCCATTGTTAACTTGCTAGCACCAAAAATAGTCCGTCGGCTAAGAGAAATGTTAGGACACATAGGATACTATAGGAAATTCATCAAAGGATATGCGTAGATCACAACACCAATGGAAAAACTATTAAGGAAGGATACAAAGTTTCAATGGAACGACTAGTGTCAACACGATCTAGATACCTTGAAGGAAAAGATGCTTACCGTGCCGATATTAGTATTTCCAGACTGGGAAAATACATTCCATGTGAATGTAGATGCATTAACGATAACACCTAGATCTATATTGGCACAGCCAAGAGCGAGAGACTTGGATCACCTGATAGCATTTGCAAGCATAAAGTTATCAGACTTAGAACAAAACTATAACACGACAGAAAAGGAAGGCCTAGCCATGGTCTATGCACTGCATAAGTTCAGGCATTACTTATTGGGAAAACACTTTAATATGTTCACATATCACTCAGCCTTGAAATACCTAGTCAACAAGCCAGTGTTGGGGGGAAGAATTTGTCAATGGTTACTGCTATTTCAAGAATTTGATTTTGAAGTAATAGTTAAACCAAAAAAATTGAATGCAGGACCTGACCACCTGTCAAGGGTCAGAGATGGAGAAGAACCTATGAATTTAGAAGACAACTTTCTGAATGCACAGTTATTCTTAGTATAGATTGTTGATGAATACTTCACAGATATCATTCACTACTTGAGTACAGATACTGCACCGCAAGAATATAGCATCGTACAAAAGAAGAACCTGGTAGTCCACATTGCCGACTATCAACTGATTGCAAGACATTTCTATAAAATGGGCGCAGATAGCATCTTACGAGGATACGTGTTAGAGCACGAAAGACCAAGAATTTTAGTAGAATCCCACGAGGGAATAGCAAGAGGGAACTATGCACATAAAGCTACTGCGAAGAAGGTATTGTGATTTGGACTATGGTGGCCAACGATTTACAGAGACTCGAAGGAGTACTATCGAAGATGCAATGTCTGTTAAATGGTAGGAAAACCCAACAAAAGGGACGAGATGCCATTATGACCAAAAGTAACATTACAGGCATTTGAAAAGTGGGAAATAGATTTTGTGGGACCAATCAACCCACCCACAAAAACAACAGGGGCTCGATACATTATCATCACGATGGAATATTTAACAAGATGGGCAGAATCTGCACTAGTAAAATATTGCAGTGTAGAAATAGCAGCGTACTTTTTGTTTGAACACGTAATCACTAGATTTGGGTGCCCAAGAGTTTTGATGAGAAACCAAGGCACACACTTCATAAACATCACCATCTGTGTGATGAATGAAGATTTTGAAGTCAATCATTAGAAGAACACACCGTATCATCTACAGGCAAATGGCACAGTGGAAGCCTTCAACAAAATTCCGGAGAATGCACTAACAAAGATCTATAACATTAATAGGGATGAATGAGACCTCAAAGTATGAACAATATCATGGGAGTATAGGACTACATGCAAAAATTTGACAGGGCACACACCATTTAAACTGGTTTATGTCCAAGAAGCAGTAGTGCCATTAGAATTCTTAGTACTAAGCTTGCGCGTAGTAGCTATCACACAAATGACATAATGAGGCGCAATATAGGAGAGATTGAATCAGTTATTGACCATGGAGGAAGACTGAATCTTGGCAGGATTCCATCAACAAGTGCATAAAACAGGAGACAAAGCTTGGCACAATAAACACATCAAGAAGAAAACGTTCAAGGAAGGAGATCTAGTATTGATGTATGACAATAAATCGTTTTAGCACCCGGGAAAACTCAAAATGCATTAGTTGGGACTGTACGAGGTACAATCTGTCACAGATGGAGGAGATGTGCAGTTAAGAGATTTAGCAGGCGCAGAACGCATAAGAATGATCAATGGGAGCCAACTGAAGTTCTATAAGGACAATCGACCATCCACCATGTAGTAATAAAAAAAAAAAATCAAAGAGGGCGCAATGTGCCAGAGGTAGAAAGGCCACACGAAGTTAGAAACACGAGTTTAGCAAAGGCAAAGGACAACAATTATATACAAAGGGAAACAAGCAGGAAAAGTAAAGTCGGCAAAATAAGGATGACAGGACAACACTAGGTAAAATTAAAGGAAGGCAAGGACCGATGGGACATCACATTAATTGCACCATCTGGAGATGGAAAAGAAAGAGCAATGGTAAGTATGGAACTGAAGGAGGTGCGTTGAACTGAAAATCAAGGTGCATTAAACCCAAAACCAAGGAAACATCCTCAACAAGCTTCATGGGAAAGACATACAACAAGCGAAAGCAGGAGCCCATAGTCTGTTCACGAAGACATAGCAGACAGAGAGAAGCAAAGGCTAAATCACATAGAGTGAGTGCACATATATCACCAAGACCATCTGAGTCCAACAAACAGTTAACATTAACCACCATGGCACCACCCAAGGAAGAAAAAGTGAGCTAGATCGCTAGAAGAACCATAATTCAAACCAAGTCATGAGGATAGGTGTAAAAATGTGAAAAATAGTCACCGACGATAGTTGATATTGATGAAATCCCATCCCCAGAGACGATTGTAGTGAATCCCACACCGATACTAGAATAAATTCAATAGTTAGAAGCTAAGGCCATGAAAGTATATCTGGCAATAGAGGCGCAAGATTCTCAGAGCCAGGAATCATAGACCCTAAAAAAGGTGCAACCAAAGAGCACCTAAACAACCCTAGAAGTTAATGGAATGTCATCGAATCTGGAAGCAGCAGTGGAGCCAGATGAGTCTCAAATGACCATCTCAGAACACCCAACAGGGGATATCGTTGGGGATGTCTCGGCTTGGTCGGAATGACTTACAGAGGAGAAACCAGAAGCTCTTGGAACTTTGAGCCAGCCACCACAATAGAAAGACAAGATAGACATACCACGTTCACCCCGCAAGAAACCTGCAGCATAAATTGTTCTACCATGCATACCAGCATGACCATAAATTGTTCTACCAGGACCAGAGCTACTAGGCCATGTAGGGAAGCTCAAATATTCATACCACGATGTAGTATATGAAGCCAAGTTCCCAAAACTTGCATAGAGGTTCTTTAGACAGACCATAGGAACAACTCGAGTTGGAGAACCGATTAACTAGCCATACCAGTGGGAAACTGGGCTGGAGAAAACATGAATTTTAGGTCTATTGAACCTACCACATTTTGGCAGATGCTAGTATGAAACAAAATGCGTCAAACAACTATTAGAAGTCACACATGGAGGGGACATATGGCTCGACAAGCACGTCCCCATAACCGTTGAGCTTATTGCGCAAATAACAGGGTTACCAATTCAGGGTATGGATCCCACATTGTTTTTGGACAAAAAAACCAAGGAGAAAGTGCTGGAAGAATAAATGAAGAAGAATTATGGCACCTCCAGGTAGACAAGAGGCATCATCATCAAACAGATCAATAATGAAGCCACACAATTGGGCACGAAAATATTAGCCTGCAAGTTGCTAAGAAAATGTCGCAGAGAGGAAGTACTAGCTGGAGTCATTGGAGTTGTAGCCCAGTGCACAGAAGGAACCTCAATGAGTTGGGTGCCATACTTATTGAACTGATTCCTAGAGTACTGCAAGAATGCACAGGACCTAGGCACAAAGTTCCACTACTCATGGTTGATTACCTTAATAACCTTCATGGGATGGCAAGAGCCAGGGTATGTATTTTTTTGTACCATACCAAAGCCTACGGGAGAGAGGTATCTATTGTTGAGAGTTGGGATGAATGCTAGGCATAAGAGGGAGAATGGGGTCATATTTGAAGAATACCTATGAGACATGTAGGAAGCCATCATCCGAATGTGGATAATAACACCAGAGGTTGTCGCACAATATGCGGACATCGCCAATTTCTAGGCCACACTACAAACAATATGGATACAGACAAGGTAGGATCCAGATAAACAGTGGATACAGATGTGCTACTACATCACATATGGTGATATCGACATGGTCATCAATGAATTACCTGATGAATGGAGGATCCTAGCCATTACCCGGGAAGTGTCGAAAAGAACAACATAGGAAGAGGCAGAGCAAGGAGCAACGTAGCCTCTGGAAATCCAACTACCTAAGAGACCAAGAAAAATCCAAGGAAAACCCACACAGGAAGATGAAGGGTCAAAGAAAATGGGAACCCAGAAGGGGAAGAAGGAGAATATATAACTAACCAAGGAAAAACAGAAACGGGCTGAGGGAGCGCAGGAGACCGCCTCAAATCCCAACACACAGGAACTAGGGGGAAATAAGAGACCAACCACACAGGAAGGCGGCACACGCAATAAATTTGAGGCACAATGAGCACCACCAGAATATACGATAACTGAGGACGATGGGGAAATGATCGCCAGAATGGTCCAGGATTGTCTAGCTGAGGACTTTGGCCATGCAACACATCACAAGGACAAACTGCAAAAAGAGCTGGCAAAAATGGGGCAGTTCCTCAAGAAATCTAGGGAAGTATAGATAGAAAGAAACAACAAAGGCATAGAGCCATTGACACCATAGACAGAAGGAAGAGTGCAAGAGGAAGATCGATAGTCAGAACAGGGGATATTGAAGCCACACATAACATTCCATATCAACCCCAGCATGCTGCGCATGGACGAAATTGTGGGGCAGACACCCTTGAAAGACTTAAGCCAAATCCAAATTGTGTTGAAAAGGATACCATCAGGGGCATTACACAGGTTGCAGGTGGGCATTAACCACGAGGTAAAATCTCGTGCATGCAAAGAATTAACCGAATTGAAGCAGACATCAAAGAAATGAGACAAATTGAAAATAGGCTACAAGAAGGCTAAATATGAGACCGAGGAAAGGAAGTGCCTAAAATGATTGGAGCAGAAAGTGGAAGGAACTTATGAGAAGATTCCACAGGCCGCACAGAGTGAGGAAATTGCAAGAGCAGAAAAGATTGATCAAATTGCACAGGCAATTGATCAATATCAGAAGGAGATCGAGAATCTTTGAGAACATCTCACACCAACCACTCCATCTGCAGTCAAGAAGCAAAGGAAACAGGAAGAAAAAGAGCAGTTGTAGGAGATAGAGTAGCAGGTTAGCATAGTCGTTGACTTGTTTGATAAAGCAACACAACTTTGGACAAGGTTGGAGTTGGATCCATAGGTCCAACGGTGGGACAAGGAAGAGGAAAGGATCAATGCAGTGATCTAAGAGCTCAATTAGAAGCAGAATACCATACCAATCCCAGAACGAGTCAAAGGGACACAAGATATGAAGAAGTTTTAGGAAGAACTCATCACTGCGCAAACGCAGAAACAAGAGCATCAGGCTCAAATGGAGCCATTACAGGAGTGGGTAGCAGAAGTACTAGTACAAGCATAGGTAGTTAAGACACAGATAGCACAGACCCAGGTAGAATATGCAGGATTGATCAATGATGAAGTGGTAGTCCAGGTAGCGGATACAATCAAGGAGAAGACTGTGTAGGCGCTGACACAAGCAACAGAGCTCAAGGAAATGTTCCAGACGATCACCAAGGAGATCGACGAAGCTCAGAAGGATTAGGTGGCTCGGGAAAAGCCATAAGTTAGTGTTGGGGGCCTATTGGCAGTAGGACGAAGTGGAAAGAAGGATGATCATGGGGAAATAAAGCGTGCAAAAAATGAAGTAACAACTAGAAGGAAACACAACACGTGTGCATGCAAGAAAGCGTGCACAAGGAAAGTGACAACTAGGAGGAAGAACAACACGCGCACATGGGAGGAAGACCTAACGTCGAAAGGGTTAGGGTTTTGGTAATGTATTGTAAATGGCTGAAGAGCCCGAAATGTATAAATATAGATACATAGGTATCATAGGGGGTTGGTTTTTACATTATTGTTCCATCATAGATATGTATGAGTTGATGCAATATGTAATGTTGTGATGAACTATTTTGTAAGTTGTTGAGATAGAGGAGAGGAGAGAAGGAAGATCTGAGGATTAGATCGTAGGCTGAGGAGCCTGGTGCGATCTAGTTCTCCTCATATATATCTTACCCATCTGAGGAGAATTGTAAGCGCGCGACGCTGTAGATGTAGAACTACCATAATAAAAGAGCCATGAGCCAAATCTTTGTGGACGTATCCCGGGAGGGGGTGATGCATGATAATATCTAGGTAATGTGATGATTTCATGCATATCTTTATCTTATTTCAACAATTAATTGTTGTTCTTAATGAATGAATGAGTTATTATATTGCTATGGCATATGGCTGTGCTATTCAGGAAATAAGATGTTGTGGGTAATTCATAGTTGTGAATAACAGTAGGTTGCAATCACAATTTATAGTAGATGGCTATGAATGCGATCTCATATCTCATACTCAATCATGGGCTGTAAACACACAAGTATTATAGCCACCCATTAAAGCTATCTCGGGCGAGACTACGCAACGCATCTATGTGTTGTGTTTCCTTTTGGTTTACCAAGAGGGCCGATAGTTTTAGAGGCTTTTGTTGGAAACCTAAAAGACATGAACCCTGGGTCAATAAGAAACTCAGAGTAGAATAGAGGACAGTAACCAACAACCATATTGGATAACATCGACATTATCTACACCTCTTGTGATTGATATTCCTTCATCCTATGATCGTACTATCCTAGAAAGTTCGCTTGAGAAGCTAAGTACTTTAAGAGAATTTATGAAAAAATTGTTTAGAATTGATGAAATATGAAACTACAATGAATGAATTTATGTAAAATGATTGATCATTTTTCACAAGAGAGGGAATTTCCTACCATGTAGAGGGTAGTGAATCAGGTACTATGCAAAAAGAGGACCAACGAAGAGTTCAAGCTAAGTGCACAGATTCGGGAATATGATGTCGAAAATGTTATTTTAGACATGGGTTCCAATGTAAATGTGTTAACAAATAAAACATGGGAAATTATGGGGAAGCCCAAGTTAATTTGATCTTTCATCGAGTTGAGATTGGAAAATCAACACAAGATAGTACCAATTGGTCCATTAGTAGGGATACCTATGAGTATAGATGGGGTTCACAGTGTATAATATTTTTAAATCATCGAGATCATGGATGATAACCAACCATTTCCAACACTAATGGGGTTAGAATGGGCCTTTGAAAATCAATAAATTATTAATTTAAAGAGGAGGGAAATTATCTTTGAGGTCAGAGACTTAAAAGTCACCATGACATTAGATCTGACAGAAGGAACAAGGTAAATAGAGCCAGCAAAATTGAAAACTTGTATAATATGACTGTGCGAATGGACGAGTATGTTAACCCCACTACAGATGGTGCACTAATTTGGAGAAGAATTTTTTTGTGTGTGCCGGACTCAGAGGAAGGTATGGAACATTGGCAGTAGAAGATGCATGAAGAATCCACTGGACCATGTGCCCACATTACTCGATTACTACATTGGATTGGAATGGAGTGATCCAGGTGGATATTGGTGGACACCCACCTATTCCAACTAGCTCCTCGTGTCCGGTTTTGTTCAACACATTCTTCTGTACTTCTTTGTAATTGTGGGTTCTACTCTTTCGGGGTTGTATGAATCCCCAGACATCATCTAGGTGGATACAGGTGGTCTTTCGCCTATTCCAACTGGCTTATTTTGTATGCTTTTGTGTCATCACATCTTGTTGTACTTCTAGGGCCGTCTTGGGGTCCTAATCGATTTTTTTTTGGCTCACCATAGTCAAACTGTAGACGGAGTGAGTTTGATGGAGGAATGTGTAGTTCTATGAAAGACCTTTCCAAGGGATATCAAGCACCTAAAATGGAGGTTGTATGCAAAATTTACGACCCTGGGAAGTTGAGGTACCAAATTACACCAACTTACCCATAGGGCCCACATGAATTTTGACTTTCACCTTCTAGGGTTAGGTTTTTGGATGTCTAGGGTTTTGGAATTCATGAGTAATATCAAAAAGGCCTCTGGAGCCTCATTGTAATCTATTATTCTCAAAAAGATGTGTGTATCAAGAACATCTCTACTCAGAGATAGCTACCACCATTAGAGAGAGTGTTTCATTTCTGTAGTTTTATAGTTTCAGCGTATTTCATTATTTAATAGAGGATATTGTTCACTAGATATTTGTGTTATTCTCCATATATCTATGATTATTTTATTCAGTATGTTAATCATTTAGTTCCTCTCCTAAATCTGGTTCAGTGGTATTAGAGTGGTCTACTCTTCATTTATTTTCTTTGTGCATGTCCCCGACAAGATCTGGGTACAAGAAGTTGGAACTCGAACCAATCGATCCATTACCAGGTTGGTCATGCCGAGCCCAACAAAAACCCATGGGGGACAAAAATAAATATGATGGAGTAGGATATCCTATTATAATGTTTCTTGAGGAATCCCTCGCACGAAAAAGGAATGAAATGATGGACAACTTCATGTAGATCCTTCGACGACTTCCCACAGAAGAAACATCTTCATCAAGTGGTCATGCAACCCCCTTCAAGGCATAGGTAAATTTTGATATTACATTATTTGAAGGACTAATAGATGTGGGTGTTGTAGATAAATGGTTGAATATGCTTGAAGGATATTTTTCGGTCCATAATGTTTTCGATAGGGAAAATATCACTTTTGCACTTCTCAAGGTCGTTCCCTGTGTTAAAGACTAGTGGGATACTTTCTCTGAGAAAAGGGTCGTGGAGGAATCTATAATGTTTTTGGTGGCCCCTACATGGGATTACTTTCGGGACGCCATTAAAGAGTAGTACTACCCTGTTGAAAGCTACGAGGACCAATACACCAGATGAACCGCTCTACATCAAGAAAGGGACTAGACAGTACCAGATTTCACCAATATTTTCCATACCCTATGCACGAAATTGGGTATCAAAGACTCTGAACGTCATCTGGTGCTCAAATATCATGAATGTTTGCATAGATACATTCAAACATAAATGGATTTCCTGGACATCGCCTCTTTGGGCACAACTTATAGATACGCTGTCAAGATCAAGCATAAATTTAGGCAGAAACAACGAGAGTTTGGATCTACAAACCCCTCATAGACGAAGCGGGGCAAAGATAGCCCCAACCGACAAAACAAGGGACCAAGTCAAGATGGCCACCCTTAGGACAACTAGTCCAAGCTGCAACATAAGAAGGGCAATGTGAAGACGAAGAAGGACATGAGAAAATGGTGTGAGTACCATAAAATTCCTTATCACAACACCAAAGAATGTCTCTCCAAGAGGTCCCTCGTGGTCAAGATGAAGGCTTCTGAGTCAGAGGCCGATTCTAATTCTAAGTCAAATCCTAAAGGAGGGAAGTGGATTATCGATGCTGAACCCAGCGCCACTATCGCTACCACCAAAGTCCAGCCAAGAAAACCAGAAGAACCAGAGGAAGGGGAACACCTCTTTCACTCGCAGATGTGGGTTAAGGGGGCTCCGATTCATTTCATTGTCGACAATGGTAGTCAGAACAACCTGATTTTAGTAGAGGTTGTCAAGAGTCTGAACCTTCTAATGACACCGTACCCGCAACCCTACACCATTGGCTAACTTCGCCAAGGAAGAGATATTTGTGTCAACCAACAATGTTGGCTACCCTACAACATCAAGCCTTTCAAAGATGAGGTACTATGTGATATTTCTCTCCTTGAAGTTTGTGATGTTCTTTTAGGACAATCATATTTGTGGAAGTGTCATGTTGTGTATGAATCTAGACCATACAGTGTTATTATTACTTTGGGTAGACAATTGTACAAGATCCCAGAGGTAGCGCCGCCTACTGCTATATCTTTAATTTCTACTAATCAATGCAGTAAGGTCATTTCACAGATCGAGAAGTTAATATTCTTTATGATCTATGCTCACAGTAAGAAGAAGGTCGCCGCCACATCTGTGGCCTCTACACAATACCTCTGTTTGTATCAAAAGTAAGTGGATGGGATCATGGAAGAATACAAAGACATCTTCTCCTCACCTATAGGGTACCGACACACTACCAAGTCAAGCATCCAATTGATCTAAACCCTGACGCACTTATACCTAATGGACTAGTCTATCGTCGCTTGTTGATGGAGAATGACGAAATCAAGCATAAGATTTGATAAATTATTCAAAATGGGCACATCAGACCCATATCCTCCCCTTGCGGAATCCCAGTTGTACTAGTGCATAAGAAGGACTGGACTTGGTGACTCTGCATTGATTACAAATCCTTAAACAAAATCATAGTCAGGAACCGCTACCCCATTCCCAGGATTGATGACCTTCTTGACCAACTCAAGGGGGAAACGTTATTCATCAAGATTGACCTAAAGCCTGGCTACCACCAGGTTCCCATCGAACCAACTGATGTATGGAAGACAACCTTCAAGTCTAAATAAGGTCTCTACGAATGGCTAGTCATGCCCTTTGGCTTAACAAATGCACCAACCACTTTCATGAGGTTGATGGATAATGTATTGAGACCCTTCACCAAATCCTTTATGGTGGTATATTTGGATGACATCCTCATCTTCAAAAGAATGTGGAGGAGCACATGCGACATCTTTAGTAGGTTTTGAGCACTCTCTGACAGCACAATCTGTATGCCAACTTGGAAAAATGATCTTTTGGCATGAACAGGGTCCAATACTTGGGATACATTGTTGATTATCATGGGGTACATGTTGATCCAACTAAGATCCAAGTCATATGTGATTGGAAAACCTCGACCACACTGACTGATCTTTAGATATTTTTGAGACTAACCAACTTCTACCGATGGTTTGTGTTGGGATTCTCCCATATTACACGGGCCCTCAGTTAGGTGACCAATGGTGTTGGTAGGGATAATTTCATGTGGGGGTAGGAGTAGAAATGAGCATTCGATGATCTAAAGCATCGCTTGTGCTCAACTCTAGTACTCTCCTTACCCGATCTGTAGCAACCATTCAAGATTGAGACTGATGCATCTGAATATGTGTTGGGCGTAGTTTTCACTCAACATGGGAATCCAATGGAATACCATAGTGAGACACTCACCGATAATATCCGAAAATACTCCACCTATGACAAGAAAATGTATTCCATTGTATAAGCCTGTCGTCAATGGAAAAATTACATTCTGGGGAAAGAGATGATCATACACATTGATCAGAAGCCTCTACAGTTCATAGAGACACAGGGGAAATTATAGAACAACCGCCATCAGATGTGATCCACCTACCTGCAACAGTTCCATCTCAAAATCAAGTATAAGACAAGTATCTCCAATCATGTCATTGACTTCCTTAGTCGGCCTCCTGTGGCTGCACACACCACTGTGCTCCATTCCTATGGACATGAAGCATCTGAGTGGGCCCCAAATTTATCAGCAAGATCTAGAATTATCCACCACATATCAACTCTTGAGTACAGGCTCAACTATCACTAATTTTCACATTCAGGACAGATTCTTATGCCACCTCGGCCATCTCTGTGTTCCTACAAGCAAGTGCGAAAAGATGATTTGGGAAGCCCACTACAATCGGGTGGCAGGACATTTTGGCGTAGAGAAAATTGTGGTTGTTCTTCAGAAACATTTTTAATGGAAAAAAATTAGATAGGATGTCAACAAGTATATCATATCTTGCACTGCCCTTGCCATTTCCAAGCCAACCATCAAGAATCAAGGATTATATACCCCTCTTCCTATTCCTGAGAAGCCTTGGGAATCCATCTCAATGGATTACATGTCTTGATTTTCATCCACCAAGAAAGGACATGACTACGTGTTTGTGGTCGTTGATCGGTTTTCAAACATGGCCATCCTCACAGCCCATAAGAAGAATGTCACAACGGAAGATACTTCCAAGATCTTCTTCGAATGAGTGTGGGTACACTTTGGTATACCACGGACCATCATCTCTGACTGATACAACAGGTTCCTCAACACCTTTTGGTCGAGTCTCTGGGCTCTGTTGGACACCAAACTCACAAAATTCACTTCTTTCCACCCCCAAACTGATGCCCAAACAGAGGTCGTCAATTAGATGATCGTGCACATCCTGCACATGTACAATTCTAAGCATCCACATACATCGGATGAGTCTCCCATATGTCCAACACAGTTACAATAGGTCTCTCCATAGTTCCACCAGTCATATCCCATTTCAGGTAGGTCTAGGATTCCAACCCTTTGGACCCATTGATTTTTCACTTCCTCTTGCCACCGCACAAAAAAAATCTTCCCCTGATCAGTCTGCAATCGACAAAGACACCAGATTCATTGAGTGGATTCAACACATCTTCTAATAGGTCTAGGATATTTTGCATAAATCTAATGATAAGTACAAGAAGCACCATGATCAACACAGGGTACCACACCAGTTTCAGGTTGGAGACAAAGTCTAATTACATTTGCAAAAGGAGCGTCTCATTGTGCCCCATCGGAAGCTTCTCCCACTTTGGTATGGGCCTTACACTATCACCAAGGATGTGGGTAGCAATGCTTTTGAGCTCAACACTCCACCCTTCCTTGGTATGCATCCAACATTCAATGTGGACCTCCTTCAGCCATATTTTCCACCATTATTGGAGACCTCTGAGATCCCAGAATAACTGACACCAAGAGGTCAACCCTGACTACACGGAACAAGCATCCACTAATCATATAGTGGACACACAGGTCAAGGTCACTCTCCAGCAGCGGATCCATGTTTATCGAGTTGTCAAGGGAGGGAAAATCGTACACCAAGGCAAGTGGCTCTCCCGGTGCCAAATTTAGCAAAATTTTCCTCACCTGATGGGGGAACTCAACTCAATGGAGACCATTGATTCCTAAGGAGGGAGGATTGATCCAGGTGGATATTGGTGGCTACCCACCTATTCCAACTGGCTCCTCGTGTCCATTTTTGTTCAGCACGTTCTTCTGTATTTCTTTGTAATTGTGGGTTCTATAATTATGGGGATGTATGAAGCCCCACACATCCTCAAGGTGGATACAAGTGGCCTCTCGCCTATTTAAACTAGCTTATTTTGTATGTTTTCATGTCAACACATCTTGTTGTACTTCTAGGGCTGTTTTGGGGCCCTAAATGTTGTCTTTTTGGCTCACCACAATCAAATTGTAGATAGAGTCAGAGTTTGATGGCACAATGCGTAGTTCTCTAAAATACCTTTCCAACAGGCTATCATGCGCCTAAATCGAAGGTCGTATGAAAAATTTACGACCCTGGGAAGTTGAGGTACCAAACTACACCAACTTACCCATAGGACCCACATGACTTTTGGTGTTTCACCTTCTAGGATTAGGTTTTTGGATGTATAGGGTTTTGGAATTCATGCATAATATCAAAAAGGCCTCTGAAGCATCATTGTAATCCATTCTTCTCAGATGGATGCGCGTAGTAGGCACATCTCTTCTCAGAGATAGCTACCACCATTCGAGCAAGTGTTTCAATGATGCAGTTTTACAGTTTCAAACTATTTCATTATTTAATAGAAGATATTGTTCACTAGATATTTGTGTTATTCTCCATATCTCTGTGTTTATTGTATTCAGTCTATTAGTCATTTTGTTCTACTCCTAAATCCAGATCATGGAGCTATGTGACCCACCTAAGTATGATGGTTTGACTAATATGGACTCTTTGGTACATGTGTTTGAGTTAAATATACCTGAACAACAAGTATTATTGGCATTAGATGTAGCCTTGAAAGCTACGTTATCCAAATGGCGGGCTTCACATGAATAAGAAATAAAATACTGGAAACAATGTATAAGATTCATGTAAGTCATATTTGTCACTGAGGTGGAATGGAATACACATAAATATGCAGGATTAACTGACCCGACATAACACATTGTGCAGTGCAGAAACATATGAAGTTTGACATCGAAGAAGGAATGGACACATAGGTTCATACATAGATTGGATACAATTCCAGATAATTGGTACTTGGAACTATAAATAAGAAGAGAAACATCTGATTGGGACCATCTAATTCAAAGGTTTAAGGTAACATTTACTTTTTAACATGAATATACATTACTAGATGCAGCCTTGCAGGCCATTAGAAACAATTTTTTTCCAAAAGAAGAGTCGACGAAGGTAATATCTGTCTGTAGTGTGCATAGAGATTCTATGACTGTTCATGAATTACTAGAATGTTATAATGTTGCTAAATAAGAACCAAATGAGGAGGATCCTAGGAATATACAAGTACCTTAAATTGAGGGGGAACACGCAGTAGAAGGTCCAGAGATTTAATATGTTGCATGTACACAACCAATAAAAGAATGGAAGGTAAATATCAAAACAAAAGAAAATACAAAGTTCGCACAGATAGGTGATTACTGGAATGATGAAACTATGGAGAAGATTGCAGAATTACTACACGAGTACCAATATCTATTCCCAACCACGTTTTTAGATGTGAAGGGGATAGTTGGTGAGCTAGGAGAAATGAAGATACCTTTGAAAGAAGATGCTAAGCCAGTAAGTCAAAGACCCTATAGGCTCAATCTGAAGAATAAAGAGAAGGTAAAGGTAGAGATAGACCGAATGTTAGAACCAAGAATCACTGAACCAATGGTGGAATAAGAATGGATAAGTCCAATGGTATTGTATGATAAGAAAACATGGGGAATAAAGATTTGTGTAGGCTTAAGGAAGACAAATGATGCATGTTTGCATGATCCATTTCCAACATTGTTCACAGACAAAGTGCTAGAAAATGTAGGAGGGAAGGAGGCTTATTCTTTCATAGATGGATTTTTTAGGATATCACCAGATAAGGATTGCGCAAGAAGACAGACATAATACTACCTTTGAGATAGAATGGGGAAACTATTAGTATACATTGTTTCCTTTTGGGATGAAGAATGCACCAACAGTTTTCTCAAGAGTAGTTGTCACAACCTTTAAGGAGTTTATTCACAAGTTCCTTGAATTTTACTTGTATTATTGGATTGTCTTTATCCTATTGAAAGATCACATAGAAGTACTCAGGTTGATGTTGGATAGGTTTAGACAATGTTAGATCTCCTTGAACTTGAAGAAATGTATTTTTTGCATTCCTTTTGAAATTTGTTTAGGGCATGTGGTATATAAGCATGGCTTATTACTGGATCCAGCCAAGATTGTAATGATTTTGGACTTACAACCACCCACATCAGTCAGGAAGTTGAGGGAAACCATGGGTCATACATGATACTAAAAGAAGTTCATTAAGGGTTATGTGCAGATTACAACACCTATGGAGAATTTGTTTAGGAAAGAAGCTAAGTTCCGGTGGAATGAGGATTGTCAGAAAGATTTGGATACATCGAAGAAGAAGTTAGTAACTGTGCCAATTTTGATATTTCCATATTGGGGAAAGGAATTTCTTGTTCATGTGGATGCATCATCCATAGATTTAGGTAGAATATTATTTCATCCAGGAGAAGGAGACATATACCATCCAATTTCATTTTCAAGAAGGAAAATGTCAACAACAATAAATAACTATACTACGACAGAACGAGAATGGTTAGATATGGTATATGCGATGAAGACTTTTAGACACTACTTGTTGGGTTCTCATTTCAAAATGTACACATACCATTTTGCACTAAGATACTTAGTCAACAAGCCAATGTTGGGAGGGAGAATATGGAGATGGCTTTTGTTATTCCAGGAATATGATTTTGAGTTTGTTGTGAAACGAGGGAAGTTGAATGCAAGACCAGATCACTTATCGTGCATACTATCAAAAGAAGAGGAAAGGAATCTAGATGACAGTTTGTCAAATGTGCAATTATTTTCATTCAAAATGGTGGATGACTACTTCGCAGATATTGTGTCATTTTTAAGTACAATAAACTATTAGTGGTTAAAGAAGAAGACTATCAGTTAATTTCTAGGAACCTATACATGTTACATGCAATTGGGATATTACAACGATGTGTGGTAGAGCATGAAAGACCAATGATATCATCAGAGGTTCATGAAGGTGTTGTGGGAGGACACTACACAGGTAAAGAAACTACACAGAAGATTTTTTGTGCAGGGATATGTGTTGGAAATACTAATACAACTGAGAGGGGGGGGGTGAATCAGTTGTATATAAGCTTAAACAATTTTATACCTTCTTAACAATTATTAATATTTCTTCATGTGTCATCAAGTAACATACAGCATATGGACAGTAAGAGTAAAGATCATCAGTCACACATAAAATACACACAGAGACAGATTTTCACGAGGAAACCCATAAAGGGAGAAAACCTCTTCTTCTTCGAAATGATAAGCAGTATTTTTCAGTTCTGTACATCATTTACAATTGAGCACCAACTCAATGTGAGGCTGCTACCTCTGTTTTACAAGCTGCAACTTGTTTGAGAGCTCCAACTCTCTGGTTTCTCTAGCACCCACTAGAAGGAAGCACCAACTCCCTGAGTATTCCAGCACCAACTGGATGGAAGCACCAACTTCCAGTTACACAGGCTCCAACCTACATAACAGAGAACACCTGTTCTCCCTAGCACCACCTTGCCACCCTGGTTTCTCTGGCCACTACCAGATGGAAGCTACAACTTCCTGTGCTCAAGCTCCCACTTGAACCTCTGAGGACAACAGTCCTCCCGAGCACCTCCCAACCTCCCTTAAATATAAGTGGTTAAATACACATTCACTTTACAGATAAATCAGTTCTTACTAGTCTTTCTTTGTTCTTTAATTCTGGTCTTCTGTTCACTATTCTGCTACTCTTCTCTTATTCAACAGGTCTGCTTTGTTTCATATCTTCTGTTATCCTGCTCTGCTTCTCTTCTGTCTATCATGTTTCTCTTCTTCTGTTCTTTCTCTGCACAGTTCCTTCACCTCTTGCTATTCCTCTGCTCATCTTCTTTTTCTTACTGTTTTCTCATTTTTCAATCAGAACGATCAACACAATTCAGTCTCACTCAATTTATTTTATACAAGCTACCTTGACAATTCCACTTCCCCTTCCAATCGATAATTCGGGGACATCTGTCTTGGCAACTGAATCGCTAACTTATTTGTCATCATTAGTCTGTTTCTCTTAACTGATTCATAACTGAAGCGTTAACGAACGAGGAAGAACAGCAACCCTCCGATCAACACTTGATCCAACGGTTCAGATCCAATCGGGATTTCACCCATCGTGATTTCGACACTCTTGGCGTTCAGAGTTTTTGTCACTTACAAATCCTGTGACCAAGGGCTGTGACCATAGCCTTATGTCTCTCTATCGGGGTTTCGGCGTTTTCAGTGTCGAGATGCATATGTACTCGGAACCCCCGATTCTCCGATCCCCGATGTGCTCCTTTCCCGAGCCTTAGCCCCTTCCGGCTACACAATGGTCCATGTGACCTGCGATCACGTGACCACCACCATACCTCTCGAAAATGTGCGCTATCCCACCTGGCTAGAACATGATCCATATGACCTGTCTCCGTGTGACCTCGGTCATATCACTCCATCGGAGTTTCGGCACTTACGATGCCACTGTACACATGCCTCTGGGATTCCCGATCCCCGATTTCCCGATGACGGAGATCAACGGTCCAGATCTCATTCTTATCCAACGGCTGTGATTACTTCGCGAAATCGCATATCGCGATTTAAGAGTTCTTGATGTCAAGAGATTTTGACATTGCAAAGTGTCGATTCCCGATCCCCGATTCTCCATGCAGAGATTCAACGGTCCAGATCACTTCTAGCTCGACAGCTCAGATTACATCGCAAAATCGCATATCGCGATTTTGGAGTTTCTGTTGCATTGTGTTCTTGACATATCAAAGTCCCGATTGCCGATGCCTCTGCTGACGTCACACATGATTTGGCACGTGTTAGATCCTGCCACGTGTCACTTTGATTCATGAATTGTATGTGCCTGAAATGTTAGATCTGCCTGACACCTGTCATCACCTGGTTGTGCCACGTGTCCCTAGCTGACGTGGACTGCTATCGTAGATCGACGGTCTAGATCACATGTTGATCTGACGGTTCAGAATTAGTCGGGATATTGCATATCGCGAAATCGGGGTTTTGGTTGCATTGTGTTCTTTGCATTATGAAATCCCGATCCCTGAAACTCCGATAAGGCCTCCTGGCTGCCACGCGTCCATGTGAATGAACGGTCCAGATCCCTGCTTGATTTAACGGCTGCAATCAAATCGCGAAATCGCATATCGCGATTTCAGGGTTTTCGTTGTCGAGTTAACTTTGCATATTGAAATCCCGATCCCCGAAACTCCGATGAGGCCTCCTGGCTGCCACGTGTCCATATGAATGAACGGTCCAGATCCCTGCTTGATTTAACGGTTGCGATCAAATCGCGAAATCGCATATCGCGATTTCAGGGTTTTCGATGTCAAGTGATTTGGACATTTCAAAGTCTCGATCGCCGATTCTCCGATGGAGCCTCCAGGCTGCCACGCGTCCACACGAATAGACGGTCCAGATCTCAAGCTTGCTTTTAACGGTTGCGATCAAATCGCGAAATCACATATCGCGATTTCGGGGTTTTCGTTGTCGAGTGAACTTTGCATTATGAAATCTTGATCCCCGAATCTCCGATGGCTCAAATCCCTCGCAACTTCTGCAGATCTGACGGCTATTGGCCTTTCGGGAAATTTGGATGGGATCCGCCAGTCACCATCTTCCTTCTTCTCAGCAAACTTCTGTACCTCGAGCTTTTGTGGGCATCTTCTTCCATGTTGTTCCTCCTGAGCTTTACATTCAAATTTCTTATTCTGCCATCCTCTTCAAATCACTTATTCTGCCATCTTTACTGTTGTCATCAATGACAAGCATTCAATGCATTCTGTCCACTGAATTTGCCAACAATATGGTGGCCCACACTTCACAATGATGCTAAAGAATACTATCATACATGTGATGTTTGGTAAGGGGTGGGAAATCCATATAGAATGGATGAGATTCCCTTGCATCCATAGATTACACTACAAGAACTTGATAAATGGGAAATAGACTTTGTTGGCCCTATCAACCCACCTGTGAGAAGATCTAGAGCTAGGTATATAATCACCGCAACAAAGTGTTTGATGATATGGGCAAAAGAAACACCAGTTACAGACTGTAGCGCAGAGACTGCTAAGCGGTTCTTGTTTGAGAATGTAGTGACAAGGTTTGTATGCTCACACATTTTACGTAATGACCAAGGAGCACACTTGTTGAATAAGACAGTTGCAACATTGACTAAGGAGTTTCTAATTCATCGTAAGAGGAGCACATCGTATCACTCTTAGGAAAATGGGATAGTATAAGCCTTTAATAAAACTTTGGAGAATGCATTAACAAAGATATGCAATGTAGGGAGAGATAATTGGGTTTTAAGGGTTCCTATAGTATTATGGGCATATAGGACCATGAGAAAAAAGTTGACAGGACAGACACCTTTCAGGTTGGTATACAGGAAAGAAGTAGTAATGTCGATGGAGTTTATTGTGCCTAGTTTGTGCGTTGCAACAATCACTAATCTGTCAGACTCTAGCACAATAGAGGAGATATTGTCACCATTGTTACAACTTGAGAAGGACCTATTTGTCACATAATTCCATCAACAACTTCAAAAGGAACAAGGAAAAAAAAGGCATGATAAACATATCAAGAAGAAAAGATTCCAAGTAGGAGACTTAGTACTTTTATAACACAACAGGTTCATGCAACACCCAGGGAAGTTTAGGATGCACTAGTTAGGTCCATATTTGATTAAGTATGTGACAAAATCAAGTGTTGTGCATATAGAAACGTTGAATGAAGAATTATTGGGAGGATTGATGAATGGAAGTCAGTTGAAACTCTATAGAGTTGGTTGAAAACCTGCACATTGATATGAGTTGTGCAAGAACATATGTACCATAGTATTTTTACTATATTAGGAAAGAAAGACAAATAAAAAGAAAGAAAAAAGTAGAAAAAGGAAAAGACATAAAAAGGAGAAAAGGAAAAAGAACAAAAAGCGCAGAGAAGAAGTCAGTGTCGCGCAGATGGATACAATTGTGTCAAGTAGGGATATTACACACAGAAGAGAGGAAATATGAAATGAACGACCAAATAAGACATAGATACTGCACAAAATAGGACCGACAAGAACATTAAAATCATTAAAGGGAATAAACGATGGTTAAAGAGTGATAATGAAAAGTCATAAAGATGATGCGTAGCTATACATGGAAAAATACGTCGAGGATCATTATAGAATGGCAGTATGAGGAAAAAGTAAAATGGAAGATAAGGTAATAAAGTAGCATAAAATCAAGCATACATCACACCATTGGAGTATTAGACAATTATTTCAGGTGTGAAGGGAGGAAGACAACTGTCAAAGGGACACAAAAACTGTGAGGGGTTGACAAACATTGGTCATTTGGAGTTACATGTGAGTAAGAGAGATATGAGAGAAGAGTTACATATCTTGAGAGGAACCACATAACTAAAGTAGTGGTTTCCTACTAATCGGATTATAGAAATGGCACCACCAAAGGAATCTTGAACAAGAGCGCAAAGAATAGTAACAAAGCTTGAGGAGACTTCGGGAGCATAATCATTGGAGCCAAGGTTTCCACGAGACTAAATTCCAACAAGGAAGGATGATACCCCACCAGTGACATTGTAGAAGACTGTTAACTACCAATTGGCGACACCTGACATACCATATGGGGTCATCATTGACGAGGAAATTCTAGGGAAGGTGTCACAACTCAATTATGTGGACCGTGATATCATAGACACAACGAAGTTCTCTGAACTTGTGCCACACTAATACTTGGATCTAAGAATATAACCAAAAAAAAACTAGAGCATACCTATGCCCAAGGTATGAGCCAGAGGATTTGAGCGAGCAAGAATACTCAACCCGTTCGACATCCCAGACTTCGGTAGGAGAAACAAGGTGAATGTGTGTGTTAAGTTTCTCTTAATCTGTGTGCATGGTGGTGTTTTGTGGTTGGAAAAACCAATCTCAATAGACACAGACCTGATTGAAAGGATCACAGTCTTACCATCGCAGGGGGAATATCCCACCCTATTGTTTTCTGACAAAAGAATCACAAAACTTTATCAGATTCCATGAGACAAAATTTTCATAGACTTAGAGGGGTGCATGGGTTGGATGTGTTGATCATATGTGACCTAACTATCATAGTTTTGATGCAGGAATTACCATGTAAGTTGTGACAGAAATGCAGGAAATACCAGGTGCCAACAGGAGTGATAGTTGCAATGGAGAAGTGCGTTGAAGGGGGGTCGATGAGCTGGGTGCCATTCTTATTAAACCAATTCATTATCACCTATGGATAAGAACATAATAGAGGCATGTAATTCCACTATCCATGGCTGCTAATTTTTCTTGTGTTTACAGCATGGAAGGAGTTAGAGGATACATAGTTCTTGGGTCTAAGAGGGAAGCCATGCTTGGAAGATAATTATTATAACTTCTGGTACACGACTAAAAACCGATGATAGACATAGACCAATGTGGATTTCTTTCTCTATGGTGAAACTATTTAAAAGTGCATCAAGGATACACCATGCATTTCACCACAAGCGGTAGAGGCATATGCCCCAATGCATAGTTCTGGAAAGACCGACATCATATCTATGTACAAGAAAAGAAGGACCCAAGAGAGGAATGGGTCCAGAAAAAGTACAATATCACAAAAGAAGTTATACAACTAATCATGTAGGATTGGGATCTAGATTGGAAGGTTCTTGCAAATAGAACAGAGATGGAGAACCCTGAAAATGAAGAAGCAGAATATGGAAATGATCAAATAAATGGAAAAGGTAATGATGTATATGATGCACAATAGATAGTCTGAAAAGTAGGCGATGCGTTGTAGACAATATTAAAAGAAGGAGAGAAAATAAAATAACAAGGTAAGGGGCCCACCTCATCTGCGCACAATAAGATGAAAGTGCATAATGAACCAACCATCTATACCTTGACCGATAATGACATCGACATGATTGGTTACCAAGTAAGGGATTCCATGGAGGAGGCAGTTCAGTAGGTATCATGGCTATAGGAAGAGTTGAACAAGAAGGTGCAAGAGAAACTAATGGAATTGCAACAAAGGTTGGAGGCAGTGAGCCTAGTTCTAGAGAGAAGATCCAATGAAGGCGAATCAACAAGAACGAATGAAGAAGAAAGGGAAACGAATTCACATATTCTAGAGATAAAAACAGGGAAAATAGATTTAAATATATCGCCATATGCCATTGAGTTTACCACCCAAGAAATGAAGGAGCATGTGTAAGAACTAAGTCATATGGAATTAGTCATTTCTCATATGCCCACAAAAGTACTACATGTCTTGGAAATTGGTATCACACAGGAAATCCAGTTACGTGCGGAGTTGACATCAAGTGAGTTGGATAAGGAAACAAAGGACAAGGAAGCACTACAACAATATTATACAATTTCTTTATAGGAGAAGAGAGATGTTGAGGAAAAGGACAAGAGAATATTGAAAGAGAAGGATGAGGCTAAGGAAAAGGTCGAGATAATATTGAATGAGAAGGACGAGGTTGAGAAACAAGCAGAGTGAATATAATAGGCGATACAAAAAATTTACAAGGAGATTCCAGAGGTGTCAATGGTGGTAGAAGCCACACTTGAAGAAAAAATATCAAAAATCAGTGAAGTCATTAAACGATTCCACATCAGGATCAAAGACTTGGAATCACGCACCATACCAAGGAAAAAACCTGAGGAAAAGGAGCAAAGGGAAAGGAAAGCAATAACCTCAGTGGAAAATGTTAAGAGTCTGGATGAGCAGTGCACAAATCTATGTGAAGAGAGAATGCAGATTTGGAAAAAGTTGATAGAGGATCCATGTATACAGGTCATCGAAGCAAGACTAAGGGATGTCTAGGAAAAGGTGCAAAAGGCCTTGGAGAACATCAATATGCTTCCACCAAGTGAGAAAATAGTGGCCATCCTAGAAAAAAAACATTCATACAGTGAGATAGGCAAGCTAAGGGATGAGAACAAGGATCATCAACAATGATTTATACCCCTACATGAAGAAGCACTCAAAGTAATAGGGGCATTGGCAATTGCGTAAGGCATGATAAAGAAAATAACAAACGACAGTGAGGAGAAACTCACGGCCCTGACTATGTAGGTCGTAGAGGAAATTTTGGAAAAAGAAACAAAGGTAAAGAAAGAAGTTGTGACAGTAAGGGAAACCCTCCAAAAGTTCATGGACGCATGGAGGAGTGTGACGCAATAGGCCTGAGTGGCTTGGGATGAGCCACATGTGACTGTTGGGGGCCTATTAGATAGGCACTTCGAGGAACTAATTTTTTATGGAGGCTCAAAAGAAGGAATACCAAGAGTTAGGCATGCAAAAGCAGGAAGGAAAATGTTTACGAATGAAAAAACAACATGCAGGTGAAAAGGCAGGAAAAGTATGCCAGAACAATGATTTTTCATGAGTTGTAATGAGTCATCATGAGTTGTCATATTCTTTTGGGATAAGAGAGTATGGTTTTGAGCCCTAAATTATATGTATAAATATGTAATGGTTCAAGAAGAATAAGGTTGTTTTTTGGAATTCTTGATGGGCTGAGAGATTAGATTGTTGAAGTTGAGTGGATAGGCTAAGAATGAGAGAGATTCCATGTCTAAAGGTTTAGGAGAGATGATTGCATAGAGAGGCTTGTGCTACATAGCAGCTAGGAGGGATGGGGAATGATCTCATGGTGTATCTATTGTAAGCGCAGTGTACAAACCCAAGTTGATTGAAAGAAAGCATAATGACGTTGTGGATGTATCCCAAGGATTGGGTGAACCAAGTTAAACCCTATGTCTCAATGTGACTTTCATGTGATTGTTCATGGATGTCTGCTTATGCATGATTAGATATGTTGGATTAATGAGAGTGGGGGTGAATCATTAATAGATCAATAATCCTTTTTAAACACAAAATGAAAGTGTTATATCAATGTAGCATTATCATCCAATAGTTGCATAGTAAATAAACAATGAACAAATGAGAAATCATACACATACATAGCACACTAGTGTTTTTATGTGGAAACCCAAAGAGGGAGAAAACCACATAATGATTTTCCTTATATGTATTTAAGAATTACATTCATTAGACGCACCAACTTCCTTTGTTTTTCAACTGCAATTGGAAGGAGGCTCCAACCCCCTATTTTCTCAGGCTACAACCTGAAGGAAGCTCCAACTCCCCATTCTCTGGCTATAACCAGAAGGAGGCTACAATCCCCTAGTTTCTTAGGCTACAACTTGAGGGAAGCTCCAACTCCCCAATTCTATGGCTACAACCAGAAGGAGGCTACAAACCCCTATGTTCTCTGGCTACAACCACGTATCCTTTCCCCTTCCAGCATCCCTGACGTAGAAGTAGAATGATGGAATCACTGTCACACTATCACTGCGAGATATAATGTTGTAAACCTATACCAATCAACATGTAATCAACCTGTAACAACCTATACCAATAACATGTGCCAACATGTACCATACATCAACCTGTACCATAAAAAAATGCATCAACCATGCATCAAACCTGTATAAATAACCTCTCACAATAATCTGTCCAAACAACCCGTAATTAACCTGTACCATAAACAAGTGCATTATCCACACACCAACCTGTACCTCAACCTATAACATCAACGAGTTCATCACCCATGCACCAAATTTGTACCAATCATGCATCAAATACACATAAACTATGAATCATCAATATGTACCAACATCATCAACTATACACCTCATGTATGTGCCAAGTCATCAACTACATGTCTCAACCATGTACCAAACATGTACCTCAACCAAAATCCCTCATCAATTTCATCATCCAAATATTATTTGTAACTCTGTAATAGACCTGGTTTATATTATCACATACTTGTAAACCTTCATTAACTTTAACAACAAGAGACTAGCTTTTCCATCAAATTTACTTTAGTCTCACATGACTAATTTTGGATTAGTCAACAACCCTAACTTGAAATAATCATAAATATGTAGTTGTAATGAATAAAGATCTGAAATCGTCCACAATTTTCTCCGGTGTCTTTTATGTAATTCCTCTAGGTTTCACTACTTGGAACCTCTCAGAAAAGGAGTTATAGCAAAAATGACATACCTTGTTGAATTGTGGCTTATTCTAGAGAGTGAACTTGTAGAGCGTGCCCCACACAGAATATTTTTTGTATGGATCTGAAAATGGTACACATAATACTAAAGACTGTAATATAACCAATACATTTTTTCTTACTGAATTTGGATCTATTATGAAGAAGTTATGACGTTTTTATCTGAAACACCTATTTTAGACAAGTTTCAGGACTAGCCACAAACCCTATTTTCCATAGAGTGTAATTCCAAATTTATAACGACCCACAAGATGAAATGTTTAACAAAGCTACTTGGATATGTTTCCTCAAGGGGCTCCCAATTTAACATTATGAATCATTCTAGAAAAAAATGTTATTGCAAAAATGGTGAGATCACCTGTAAATAACATACCTTAGAAAGAATCATCAAAAGAACTTATTCTCCCTTGAATTTTGGCCTTCTTTACTTCACCTTCACTCTGGAATTTGGCTTAGATGTCCTTTTGTTACCTCAGTCACTTGTATATATTCAATATTCTCAAGTGTGATTAAAAATGAGAGACCCTTGCCTCTTATTTATACTTTCATGTAGCTTCCTCATGGGGTTACCTTCTTAACCCACTTTCCTTATTTTAGGGCTAACCCACTTCTAACCACTTGTCCACTTAGTAATTTCTCCATTAACTTTATTATTTAAATAATTTCTTTTGTATCCACTTTGAATTATAGTACACTTATCACTTCACTTTATTATTTAAGTTACCTTCTAACCATCTTAACTCACTTTCCTTATTTTAGGGCTAACCCACTTCTAACCACTTGTCCACTTAGTAATTTCCCCATTAACTTTATTATTTAGATAATTTATTTTGTATCCACTTTTACGTATATTACACTCATCACTTCACTTTATTATTTAAATAAATTATTCTTTGTAACCACTTTGATTACTTTGACCTTTTGGGGATTCTATATGACTCATGAGGGTTCTCCAACTTCACATGGTCATAAATCTCTAACCATGAGGAGTTATGTGGTGTTCCACATACCAATGGAAATAACATGACATGTACTATCCATCTAGAATAGTCTTGTATAAAAATATATCAAAACTCATACCATTATCCATCAAACAAACTTGGGTGCATTACCCAAACCTTTGTGCTACCAGAATTTATTCAAGGGTTGACATCAATGACAGCCAACCCAAATAATCAACAATATCCCCCTTTGGCCTTGATGGAAAAACTCTAATTCAATACTGAAGTCATATCAGTCATTCTCCCCCTGTGACCATTTCTCCCCCTGGAACCATGCCTATGTGCTCTTTCTCCAAGAATTTTCCTTTGCATCTGATAAATCTCTCCCCTTTTTTCATCAATGGAAAAGGTATATTTCCATCTTGGGGTTCTCCCCCTGACTGAACTCTTCCTGAAATTGATCTCCCAACCTCAATTGTCCTCTTTATGGTGCTTCCTCTTGTAAATCTAATACATATAAGATAAGTATTCAATAACATTCATTTTGGAGTAGAAATTACTCCGAGTCCTTGGCAAAGATACTCAAAGGCTTCCCTTGGAAGTAGTTTTGTAAATATGTCTGCCACTTATTCTTTTATGCCCACATATTAAAATCTGATGTTCTTCTCTGCAACCTGTTCCCGTAGAAAGTGATACTTTATTGGAATGTGCTTCATCTTGGAGTGCATCACTGGGTTCTTTAAGATACTGATGGCGCTTGTAATATCACAATAGATTGGAATGGGCTCATCATATTGAACCTGTATATATGTCAAATTTTGTTTCATCCATAGAACCTAAGTACAACATCATGTTGTTGCAATATACTCTACTTCGGTTGTAGATAAAGATACTGATGATTTTTTCTTGCTTATCCAAGATACTAAACACTCACCCAAGTAGAATGTTTCTCCATTGGTGCTTCGTCGGTCATCAATGCAACCTACCCAATCTGCATCTGTGTAGGCAATAAGTGATATATCCTTTCATTTTGGATACCATAATCCAAACTCTTATGTTCCTTTGATATCTTTGAAAATCCTCTTCACTGCTAATACATGTGATTCCTTTGGTGCTTCTTGAAATCGTGCCACCTTTCAAACTGCCTACATTACATCTGGTCTGGATGTTGTCACATATAGTAATATACCAATCATTGACATGTATTTCCTCTAGTCTCTAGAATTTGAATCATCGTCTTTTCTCAACTTGCAACTGGTTTTCATAGGAGTGGTAACTGGTTTGCAATCTTCCATTCCAAACCTCTTTAACATTTCTATGATATACTTAGTTTGAGAAAAAAAAATTCCTTGGTTGTTTTGACATATATGAAGACCTGAAAAGAAGGATAGTTCTCCAAGTAATGACATTTCAAATTCATTCTACATATTCTTTGCAAATTTCTGGCTTAACCTTGATGTAGAGGTTGTTGTCTGCACTTCCTTTTTTGAACCCTGCCTACTGTAGATATTTATATAGTCTAGAGTACCGTGCTCTAGGAACCAATTTTTCAATGTAGACTTCTTCTTCAAGTTCCCCATTCAGAAAAGATGATTTAACATCCATATTTGTCCATATTGGTCAACACTCTACTACACAGTTGCCCATAATTTTGTTTCATCTATCATTGTACTATCATGAAGTACTACTACAACTAATTAATCTATTATATTATACGTTTGCTAACTAAATGCACTAAATCTGTCTACTCAAATTCTGCAAGTTGCTTGAAGGATGGTTCTCTGGTCTATCTTAGCTACCACATAGACTCCCCTTATCTATTATTCATATGATCTAGGAGTCTCTAAGCTATATGGATCAGAACAATTCCTTCTCTGAAGTGTATTCATCATCATATTCATTAATAGATTCATCATCTCTCTGAGCTATGACTTCTTTCTTTTTGTCTGCGGATTCATCTTTCACTACAATTCCTGAAAGTATAATCTCTTGAACCTATTCCTTATTTACCTGTCCTTCTTTTCTTTACATTATTTTTCAAATCTTTCTGTATCTGACATCTTTCCTTTTCTCTGTAGAATTTTCTTCATCTCGTTTTATTTCCAATATTGTGATCTCAGGGACTTGGTCTTTGTTCACTTGTTCTTCTTGTTTTGAACAACCACTGTCAACATACCAACCATGTTGATGGGTGTTCTATGTGCACTAAAAACACATTAAAAAACCTCAATTTAATTGTCAACCCAAGGTAAGTAAAGTTAGAGTTGTAGCAAAATATATGCCAAGGTAGAAGAGCTGGTAGTAGTATAGTCTAACTAAGGAAGTGGCTATCTAAGGGCTAATCTATTCAAGAAAATCTATCTAATGATCAAACCCTACTAAGGAATTCAATCTATGTACCCTAAGTAGCCTTTGAACAGAGGATCAATGGATAGTTCTAGGAAAGCAAACAAAAACCCTACTTAAAGCAAACTAGTTCATTCATAACCATAACCATAACCATAAGCAAACTATTCATCTAATAAGCAAATAGCAACAACAAACTATTTGTAATTAACCTACTTAAATTCAATAAACAACTACCTTATGAAAGCAAGTAAATAAACAAGCAATTACACTATTAAAGAAAGAATAGACAAGTAAGCAACTAACCTATTAAAGAAAGTAAACAACTAACTAGCCTAGGATAACTTCTACAACAAGTAAACTAATTAACATTACTCAATAAGAAACTAACTAAGTTAAGAGGAAAGTGAACTCTATTCTTAAACTAATCTTCACAACTATTTCTAATAAAAAAGGAAATCTACTAAATTGAAAGAATTGTGATAATGGAAGCAATTAACAACTAATCTCTATGATAAGCAAACTACTCTTTAACCTACCAAAGCAAAAGACTATCTATCCTACAAAAGCAAGAAAACTATCTTCTAGTCTATGAAAACTCAAATATAGTGTTGATGGTTGTGTGAATTTCTTTGGTGTCTTATAATATCATGATGACACTTAACAATGAAAGATAATTCAAGAGGGATAAACTTGATATTGGCTTCAATAGCAAAGTGAAAAGTGTGAATTAGGCAATCCAGTGAGAACTTAGCCATTACGGAAACAACATCAATCACCCTACATATCCATGTGATTATTACTCATGCATTAAATTATCATCAACAATTATAAAGAGATTATGAAATTCAATTGCACTCTATATTACATAAGAAAACTCATAACTACATTTAATTATTAACTACAAATTGAAATTGCAACCTAAATCTAAGAAATAAATTGCACGAAGTAAACTAAACTAGTTTTATTTGACAATTCAAATTGCAAAAAGAGAAATGCTTATAAACATGAATTAAACATTATGCTAGCATATGACAAATAAGCAAATGAGTAATTTAATTAACAACTAGATGAGAAAATACTAAATAACAATTGAATAAGCAATCTAAAACTGAAAACTGGAACTAATACTATCCATCCACCGAAGCTCTATCAAAGAAAGCATGAATTAAAATTATTTTCTAAAACTCTGTTTTAAACTTGATTTTAAACTCTATTTCAACATAAAGAAATCCTAATCTATCATCTAATCACACAGGGGGTTAGTGCCTAAGCTTGCAATCTTGCTTCTACCAACTAAGAATTCATTTCATACTAACAAGATGCCTCATAATGACCTGGAAAAACTAAATTAAACCAATTAAATCATAAATAGAAAATTAAATAACAAAGAAGTAAAATGATAATTCATGTACAAAAAAATGAACAAAAATGCATCTACGCTATCTAATTCACAAATAAACTCATAAGATAGTTACCCAGAATTCTGGTGGGCCCCCCAGCAAGTCGTGGTCACTCCTCAAATGCACACCACGAACTCAACAAAGCGATTTCATCATTAAAACTTAAAAACACAGGTTTACATAGTCTGGTAAAATGAAAATGGAAAAACAGAGCTAAAATCATTTTTATCTCTAACACATGACTTCTTAACTTTTGTCTGACCATTGAGGTGGTATTTATAAGCTTTACAAACTGAGAGGTGAACCATTGCAGGGTCAAACCTCTTCTAAAAACAGTAAATTACATTAATGATGCCCTAACTGTCGAAATGGAGCGAGCCGATAATCGCCCAACATAACAACCAAAATTGAGTTGTCAAGAGTTCAGTAGCTGGAGGGGATAAGCACGAGAAAAACCCATGTCTCTGATTCTCCCACTATTGGCCACCAATACCATAACCACCAAATTGCCCATCATTTTTTTGCAGGATGGAGTGTCAGATGGAGTACCGGACTAAGTGTCGGAAGCAAAAACATGCTACGATTTTTCCCTATGACACCAAAAAATGCAAATTAGATTCATGGAAACATAAAAACATACCGAATTATAATCAAGATCATCATAAAACATGAATTATGCATACCTGGTGTGGATCATAGCATTTTGGCACAAAATCTCTTGAAAAACTTCTCCAAAACATGAAAACGCATATATACATTCGGCAAAAGTATCTAATTAACTTCATAAAATCGATCATATATTGGGCCCAACACACACTTCTTCTACTTATCTTGTAGAGCGAGTGTGCATTCATCATTGCTATACTGATTCTTCTTTCTTATACATGTTCTCTTCTGAGGCTCCTATATGTGATTGTTGTTGTTTTGTTGTGGTTCTCTAGGAGGGATTGTCATTATACAATATTTGTCCATGTGTCCAAAGTTATTTCACTTGTAGAATTCCACTTCAGTGCTCAATGATTCAAACCTGTTGTATCTTCTTCTATGTGTTTCACTAGGCCTTCTTGGATAACCATTTATGTTCTTGCTATTAGCTCTGCAATTTACAACTTTATGTCCAAAATTATTGCATGCATAATATAAACCCAAAAATATAGTTTGATACCTGGGAGTTGAAGATCTTCTGAAAGGAGTTACTCTTATGAATCCTTCTTCTTCTCAAGTCCTATTTGTTTATGTTGGTCGTTGATTCTAAAATATGAATCTTGTCAGTGGAGGAGTGTCCCTGTAATCTTCCTTGTAGGTCTTCCTATCCCCTTTGATTGTTTCTGCATAACTTTTTCGATATCTTTCTTGTTCTATTTCTTTGGATATTGATCCGTTTTCTTTCTGATACTATCCAAGTTTGAACTTGTCATGATTAGACCTTTGACTGCTGATAATGTCATCCAAAATTTTTGAGTTGTTCTTCATTTTGTTCTTTTGAAGATCCTTTCTCAATGTGACAATCTATGCTTCCAAATGTCCAATGATCCTGTCTCTTTATTCTAACTATTTTTTGAGTGATTCTTCAATTCTTTTATATTCTTCTATTTGAACCTTCAATTCCATGATGATATTCTCTAGTTCTTGAGTGTCTTTCTTCTTGTCTAGTTCTACTTCTAGCTTCTTGTTTTTCCTCTTTTCTCTTCTTATAACTTCTATGGCAGTCAATAATTCTTCTCGGTAGTCAACTTATGCCTCTTGATATTCTTCTTCAGTGTCTTCTTTATCAGAGTCTTCTACTTCCATGAATAAAACTCTTTATGTCTCACTGTCATTGATTTCATCTTCATCTCATGACGAGATGTCTTCTTTGGTGCATAAGATTTTCTTGAAAACTTTCTTTGTGGTTCCTTTTCCTTTATATGTTTGTTTTCTATTTGAGTAATCTTCATAATTCCCTTATTTTTCTTATGAAGACATTTTTTAGAAAAATGACCAATACCATTACAATTAAAACAAATCAATGGAACCTTACCTTTATATCTGTCATTGGTTCCCTTGTTCAACCTCTTGACAAAATTAACCATTTCTTCATCATCTTCCGAGATGTCACTGTTGTTGTATGTTATTTTTCTTTTTGATTTCCCTTTTTCTTTAACCTTTTGGATGCTTTGAAAGATGCTTCTTTTATATCTGGATTTTCCTATTCAGTTCTCATTTCATAAGCTATGAATATTCCATGTAGTTCATCCATGCTTATTGAGTCCAGATCTACTCTTTCTTCTACTGCTGATATCTTAGGGTCAAATCTCATATGAAGAGATCTTAGTACCTTTTGAACAATTACAGATTCTTTAATTTCTTCTCCCAATCCTATGATTTCATTTAATGTTTCATCGACTTGTAAGAAGTAAGATGCAATATTCTCATCTTCCTTCATCTTTAGTTGTTCGTGTTGGCATGTTTTATAGGAAAGTGTGTGCTTGTCATTCATGGCAAGAACACCAACGTTTATGGAAAATAGGAAGAGCATAAGCTCAGGAGGATAAGAAAATGATATGCAGAGATCAAAGCTCAGAAGGGAGAGAACAATACTGAAATGTGATCAGGGCCAACTGGTTGAGGATTCGATTATCCGAATATCCGTCAGTCGTCGGATTGAATTACTGGAAGGATAGGATAAGCAAGGGCTGAGATATAAGATATCTATCACCCAAATATCCATCAGCCGTTGGATTGAATTAGTGGAAGGACATGATAAGAAAGGGTTGATATCTAAGATATTGATCACCCAAATATCCATCATCCTTCAGATCAAATTAATTTAAGGGTAAGTTAAATGAGGCACAAGGTTTGAGAATTTGAATACCCGAATATTTGTCAGTCGTTAGATCAAATTAAGTGGAAGGATAGGATAAGTAAAGATGGAGAGTCATTGGATTTAATTCAAGGAAAACATGCACTGTTGACAGATCGAGCCATTGATCTAAGATATTGATCAAATGAACATCATTCGTTTCAGGTCTAAATATGTGAAGAGCTTATGCTCCAGAAAAATCACTTCGAGAGTTTTAGTTTGAGATTTAAAATTACCAAATCCCGGAGACCTGGAGAGCTGATATACATTCTCGACTGTCAGATCGTCCAAAGCATATCTCAGTTATCAGATATTTCAAAGTAGATATAAAGCGTCAAATCATCCAAAGTGAATCTGGGTCATTTGATCCAGAAGATATGTGTCGACCATCGGATCATTCGAAGTAAATCTCAGTCATCAGATCATCTAAAGAAGATCTCAAGAGTCAGATCATCTGAAGCGAATCTAGTTCATCTGATCCAGAGTGTCATTTTGAATGTTGAAATTCTTGAAGCCAGGAGACCTAGAGAGCCAAAATACATTCTCGACCATCGGATCATCCGAGGTAGATCTTAGTCGTCAGATCATATGAAGAAGATATCAAGCATTGGATCGTCCAAAGTGAATCTGGGCAGTCTGATCTAGAGCATAAGTTTGAGATTTGATATTTTCAAAGTCTAGAGACCCAAAGGAGATATTGACCATTGATCGAGGAAGGGGCCACAAAACCATTGATATAGTTGAATGGCCAAATTCTCGAAGTGGAGGGAGAGTCGTCGATTGAGAAGGACAGGTGTCCGTAGATCATCGACTCTGGAAGATTGGCGTATGGAGAAAAGTAGGGTTTGAGATTTGAAACTCTCAGAGCCTGGATCATGAAGTAAATCACAGCCGTTGATTTAGGGAGGTTTGACCTGATCCATAGATTGTGAAAGAAAAAATTTGAACCATCCACTCAGGAGTACCATCAAGATCGTAAGATTGACAATCCTGTCACATTATGGGGATTGAAGATGCACGAAATTTAAAAAGTTGAAGGGGGGATGCAATCAAAACCATAGTTTTGGAGAAAGGACACATGGAGGCTCAAGGTCAATTGCAGGGTGAAAAACAGTTTGATTCAAACCACCTTTTCGATGCACCCGCAATCGTGTGGTCACATGAGATCATCACCCAAGGTCATATCGAGAAATAGAGCTAGCGCTCACTAGACTGAGATCGAGAAGCATCTTCTGAATAGGCATTTGGTCACCATTGGTGGTCACATGAAGGAAGGGGATTAGAAGCCAAATAAGTAAAAAACGACTAACTGTAATTGCCAAAGAAGATGAAGAATTGTGACTGACAGAGAAGCCAAAGAACCTCAGGATAAATGCTAGAAAATCCAAAGAATCTTTGGACAACGGGCACTGATGATGAACAGTTATATCATAACTGCCAGAAAAGCCAAAGAATCTCTGGATAATGGCCAGAGAAGATGGAGAGTTTGAATGATGATCAGGCAGAGGACTCAGTTTGTCAAATATATGCATAACATAGAAGATAACTTCTTTTTTCGAGTGTGATGCATGTGTGTAGGTGGTGATTGTGTGTATGATCTGAAGGGAATATTTGAGATGCAACGAAAAGGATGAAGAGGTAGCACAGATCGTGAAAGCACGATGAGAAGCTCAACAGGTTGTGTGTAAGAAGGTGTGAGTAGTAGCAATACACTGAGGTAGGAAGATCAGAGTAGTGTAGCAAAATAGTGATGAGACTGGTAAGCCATTGATAAATGTTGTATCATTGTAATAACTTTCAGAAAGAAAATATTTATATTTTAGGGTGGTAGGGTGGTGTTAGGGAGGACTGTTGTCCTCATAGTTTCAAGTGGGTGCTTGAACACAGGGAGTTGTAGCTTCCATCTGGTTGCAACCAGAAAAACCAGGGTGGTAGGGTGGTGCAAGGGAGAACCATTGTTCTCTATTATATAGGTTAGTGCATGTGTGACTAGAAATTGGTGCTTCCATACAGTTGGTTTTGGAACACTCAGGGAGTTGGTGCTTCCTTCTAGTGGGTTCTAGAGAAAATGGAGGGTTGGTGCCCTCGACAAGTTGTATCTTGTTAAAGAAGAGGTTGTAGCCTCATTTTGACATTTTGAGTTGGTGCTCAAATAGTGATGATGTATAGAACATAAAAGATTGCCTATCATTCCAAGAAGAAGATGTTTTCTCCCTTTATGGGTTTCCTCATGAATATCTATCTCTGTGTATATCATATGTGTGATTGATGTTTACAATTTCTATTGTTCATGACTTGCATAATCTTGATGATCACTTAGAGAAGATTAACAACATTTTAATATGCATAAAATTGTTTAAGCATAGTAACAACTGATTCACCCCCCCACCCCCCCCCCTCTCAATTGTCTTAGTATTTCAAACAATTGGTATCAGAGCTGGCTCCTTTTATTTAAAGGTAGATAAATAAGCTTAAACATGAAAAGTCATAAAGGAACTTCGACCAATAAGTCTCCTCTATTTGATGGAACAATTTTTTCTTTTTGGAAGGTTAGAATGAGAACATACATTATGGCCTTAGATGCTGATGTTTGGGATGTTGTAGAGACTGGATATACAAAACCTATTGTGATAGCTTCCAAATATGATAATTTAGAATTTATCTTGAATGCAAAGGAAATGAATGCTATCTTGAGTGGGCTTGCTGAAGCTGAATTTGTAAAAGTAATGCAACTTGATTCTACCAAAGAGATGTGGGATAAACTCATTAGAAGTTATGAAGGAAATGAGAAAGTAAAATATGCCAAACTTCAGACATATAGATTGAAATTTGAATAAATAAAGATGAATGAGTATGAAACAGTTAATAATTTTTTCTTAAGAGTTGAGGAGCTTGTGAATGCCATGAAGGGTCTTGGTGAGAATATTGAAGACACATTTTTAGTTCAAAAGATTTTAAGATCTCTACCAAATAGATTTAATCCAAAAGTTTATGCAATAGAAGAACTGGATGATCTTAAGACTTTGTCTATTGATCAACTTCTAGGAACTCTAACTGCTTATGAAATGAGGATTAGTAAGGTTAAACCCACCTCTAGAGAAGAATCATTTAAAGAAGATAAGAATGAGTATTCTGAGCCTGATGAAATTGAAGCAAAATTTGTGAGAAGACTAAATAAAGGATCATGCAAGTACCAAGGCAAGTTTCCCTTCAAATGTTTTAACTATGGAAATATAGCTCACTTTGCATCTAAGTGTCCATAGAAGAAGGACCAAAACTCTGAAGGTGAAGAGAATTACAAATCCAAGAGATTTGGTAAAAAGAAAAGCTTATGTGAAAACAATGATGACTCTTCAAGAGACACAGATAGTGATTCTTCTTGTGAAGATAAGGTTAATGACTTTATTATTATGGCCAAAGAGTATTATGATAATAAAATCACAGGAAGTGATGTTAATGATGAACAAGTTGTGGTTGACTTGGAAGGAGAATTGATTAGTTACCTAGAAGAAATTGCTAGACTCAGATTTAAGAAGAAAAAGCAAAAACAATTGCTGATACAGTTCGAGAAAGACAATAAAAAACCTGATGAAGACTTTGCCCTACTAAAAGTGGAATTAGAAGAGGAAAAGAAAATAGAGGACATTCTGAAACATTGGCTATCAGATAAGAAGGCAAGATGTGAAGCCTTGGAAGAAGAGGTAGTAAAAACCAGGAAAGAGATGGAGAATTTTAAAGAATTACATCTCCAAAATCTTACAAGCATTAAAGCATCAACATAACTAAACGACATTCTGAGCAAACATAGATTTCCTTTGTTGAATATTGGCTTAGGCTATGTAAGTGGTTCAAGCAGCAAACATCCAGAAAGCAAAGAGACAGTAAAGATGATCAAGTTCCAAGTCAGCAAACAATCAGACCATGAGAGTACTCCGCCAACAAGAGATAATAAAGAAAAGATGATCCTTTATAAAAAAACAAAGATATTAGAATATGGAGCAACAAATTCCAAGAAGAAGACCATCCTTCAGGTACCAAAATTTCTTCCATAGTTACTGGTTTTACTTCTCTAATTTTGGTCATAAGATTGAAAATTGTCAAATTAAGTTTAGAGACATGCAACTGAGGAGATCAAGAAATAAACAACCTTTGCAACATAGAACTAAATAGCCAATGAGTAGAAAAAGATTCACCAATCACTTTGACCTATTGAACAATGAGATTGAATGCTATAACTGTCATAACTTCAGCCACAAAGATGGAAACTTCCATCTGAAGAATTACAAAGCAGATCCAAGGATAAAACCCTTAGCCAGAAATGTCAGCACATGGAAAAAGAAAGATAGTGAAAAATGTGGTATAGTACTTTCAGCTAAAAAACAAAAAGACCCCTGGTATATAGACTAGAGACAAGGATACGTTTTTTTCTATAAGTAAAAGAAAAACATGAAATGTGACCTTTGGAAATGATGAACCAGGTAAAATCAAGGGCAAAGGGATGGTGAGTTTGAGTAATGGTAAAGGAAAATCCTAGGATGTTATGGTTGTAGATGGGATGAAAAATAATTTTCTCAGTGTAAGTCAAATGTGTGACAGAGGATGTGAAGTGGTGTTCACTTCCAAAGATTATAAGATAAAGTCTGTAAAATCAGGACAAGTGGTGGCTAAAGGTGTAAGGATAGATAATAATGTATATGTGCTTAAAAAATATAGAGAAGAGTGTCATCTAATAAAACATTATGAAAGTTGGTTATGGCATAGGAGACTTGGACATCTAAACTTTGACCACTTTATCAAGCTCAAATATCTTGAGGAATTAAAAGATCTTGCAAGAATATCAAAGCCACAAGATTTTGTGTGCAAACCCTGCCAAGTAGGAAAGCTAACCAGGACACAATTTAAATCCAAGAGCACTACTTCAACAAAGAAACCACTCCAATTAGTTCATATGGATTTATGTGGACCATCAAGATAAGAAGGCATAGGGAAGGAAAACTACTTCATGTTGATCATTGATAATTACTCCAGACTCACTTGGGTTTATTTTCTCAAAGAAAAAGATGAAGCATTTGAGAAATTTAAAATATTTAAGGCCTTAACTGAGAATCAAACATGCAACAGATTAAAGGTTGTAAGATCAGACAAAGGAGGAGAATTTATGTCAATTGATTTCAAGGAATTATGTGATAAACATGGGATCAAGAGAGAATCCACAATCCCAGGAACTTCACAGCAAAATGGAGTAGTTGAGAGGCAAAACATAAGAATTTAGCAAATGTCTAGGTCAATGATGAATGAGAATAACATTGGTCAAACCTACTGGGTATAAGAAATACACACAACAATCCATATTCTTAACAAATCTCACCTCAGACCACACAGTGACAAGACACCTTATGAATTGTGGTATGGAAGATCTACTTCAATCAAACACTTCAAAGTCTTTGGGAGTAAGTGCTACATAAAGAATAATAATGAAAACCTTGGCAAGTATGATGACAGGGATGATGAAGGCATCTTCTTAGAGTATGCTACAAACAATAAAGGTTATAGATGCTATAATAAGAGGTTGCATAAATCGGTTGATTGTATTGACATAAAAGTTGATAAAGGAGTCCTAGTAAGAAAGGTGAGAAATATTGAATAAAAAACAGAGGATATAGTTGAAGTTGAATATGAACAGGTCCAAGAATAAGAAAAAGAAGACTCTAAGTTAGATGAAGATACAAATACTTAGGCAGACTCAATTCAACAGACAAAATCAAATCCTTCCTCCATAATTACTCAAAAGAATCATCCAATAAGTCAGATAATTGGTGAGAAAGACAAAGGTGTACAAACCAGGAGAAGGATAATCAAAGACACCGAGCAATCACATATAGCCTTCATATCCATGGTGGAACCCAAGAAATTTAATGAATCCAGTAAATATGTAAATTGGTTAAAATCAATTAATGAGGAACTGGATCAGATTGAGAAGAACAATACTTGGGAGCTTGTTCCTAGACCTATAGATAAGAATCTAATTAGCTCCAAATGGGTGTTTAAGAATAAAATTAATGAGCAAGGAAATATTATAAGAAATAAGGCTAGATTGGTATGCAAAGGGTATGCTCAAATAGAAGGACTGGATTTTGATGAAACATTTGCACTCGTAGCAAGATTAGAAGCTATTACAATGTTTCTTGCCTATGCTTTTCATAAGAAGCTTAAAGTCTATCAAATGGATGTCAAATCATATTTTCTAAATGGATATCTAAAAGAATAAGTCTATATGGAACAACCAAAATGTTTCCAACTGTCAGATAAACCTGACTTTGTCTTGAAGCTGAAGAAAGACTTATATGGGTTCAAACAAGCTCCTCGTGCCTGGTACTATAGACTGTATAAGTATCTTCAAGACAAAGAGTTCAAGAGTGGAACAATTGACATCAATATATATATCAAAACAAATGATAATGATTTTCTCATTGTGTTGGTCTATGTAGATGACATCATCTTTGGAAGAAATAATGCTTCATTGGTACAATGGTTTGCTTCTGCCATGCAGTCTGAATTTGAAATGTCTATGATAGGGGAACTCTCATTTTTTCTTGGTTTGAAAATTACTCAGAGGTCTGAAGGAATATTTATTTCTCAGGAGAAATATCCAAGAGAAATGTTGAAAAGGTTTCAAATGGAAGATTCTACACCTATGAGCACACCTATGGTCACTAGATGCAAGTTAAGAAAGGATGATGACTCACCTGATGTTGATTAGAGTTCATATAGGTCTATGATAGGAATCCTATTGTACATCACAACATCTTTTCCATACATAATGCGTAATGTTGGAATGGTAGGAAGGTATCAGACTTCACCTAAACATAATCATTTGTTAGTTGTCAAAAGAATATTCATATACTTGAAAGGAACAATGAACTATGGCCTATGGTATCCTAGAAATCATAATTTTCAACTATTAGTCTATTCAGATGTTGATTGGGATAATTGCGTGGATTAAAGGAAAAGCACAAGTGGAGGTTCTTTCTTCTTAGGAGATTCCCTTGTATCATGGTTGAGAAAGAAGCAAGGTTCCATTTCCTTATCAACTACATAAGATTAATACATTGCAGCTGCAACTTGTTGTACCCAAGTATTGTGGATGATTTAGACACTTGAAGACTTGGAGGTAAAATATACTGCACCGATCCCAATTCATTGTGATAATACTAGTGCAATTAGTGTTTCAAGGAATCATGTATTTCACTCCAAGACCAAGCATATACCCATCAATTATCACTTCTTGAGGTAGTAGGTGACCAACACTATTGTTTCATTGCATTGTATTCCATCCAAAGATCAGATTGTTGATATCTTCACTAAACCTCTTGAAAAATATCAGTTTGAGTATCTATGCTAGAAGTTGGGCGTGACCCCGCTATCCAGCTAAAATAGTCTATTTGATCAGGGGGAGAGTGCTCCTAGTATATCTGATCAGGGGAGCACATAGTCACTCTCTATTTTCTTTAACATTGATGTCAAAGGGGGAGAATAAGGTGTGGTATAGATGTTATAGTTGGATATCTAAGCAACTTTTTAGGGTTTCCATCAATGCCAAAGGGGGATATTGTTGGCATGTTTTACAGGGAAAAGTGTTCTTGTCATTGATGTCAAGAACATAAACATCAATGCGTACAAATGGGAAAATCATAATCTTAGGAGGAGAAGAGAACAATATGTAGAGATCAACACTCAGAAGGGAGAGCGCAGTATTGAAACATGATCAGGGAAAAACAATTGAGAATTCAATTATCCAAATATTCGTCAGCCATCAGATTGAATTAGTGGAAGGACATGATAAGAAATGGATGAGATCTGAGATCTCAATCACCTGAATATTCATCAGTCGTCGGATTGAATTAGTGGAAGGACAGGATAAGCAAGGGTTGATATATGAGATCTCGATCAATTGAATATTCATTAGACGTTGGATCGAATTAATTGAAGGGTAAGTTAAATGGGGTACAAGGTTTGAGAATTAAAATATCCGAATCTTTGTCAGCTGTTAGATAAAATTAAGTGGAAGGATAGGATAAGAAAAGATGGAGAGTCGTTGGATTTAATCCAAGGCAAAGCTGAACCGCAGATAGATCAAGTCGTTGATCTAAGATCTTGATCAAATGAACATCAATCATTTCAGGTCTAAAGATGTGAGAAGGTTACGCTCCAGAAAAATCACTTTGAGAGTTTCAGTTTGAGATTTTAAATTCCTGAAGCTCGGAGACTCAGAGAGCCAAAATACATTATCAACCGTCAAATCATCCAAAGTAGATCTCAGTCGTCAGATATTCCGAAGCATATCTCAAGCGTCAAATCATCCGAAGTGAATTTGGGACGTATGATCCAGAAGAGACGTGTTGATTGTCAGATCATTCAAAGTAAACCTTAGTTGTTAGATCATCCAAAGAAGATCTCAAGCATCAGATCCTCTGAAGCGAATCTGGGTCATATAATCCAGAGCATCAGTTTGAATGTTGAAATTCCCGAAGCCTAGAGACCCAGAGAGCCGAAATACATTCTCAACCATTGGATCATCCGAAGCAGATCTCAATCGTCAGATCATATGAAGAAGATATCAAGCGTTGGATCGTCCTAAGTGAATCTGGGTTGTCTGATCCATAGCGTAAGTTTGAGATTTGAGATTTTAGAAGTCCATATACCTAAAGGAGATCTTGACTGTTGATCAAGGAAGGGGCCGCAGAAACGTCGATCTGGTTGAAAGGCCAAATTCCCTAAGTGGAGGGAGATTCATCAATTGAGAAGGATAGGTGTCCATAGATCATCAACTCCAGAAGATTGGCATACGATAAAAGAAGGGTTTGAGATTTGAAAATCCACGAGCCCATATCACGAAGTAAATCACAGTTGTTGATTTAGGGAGGTTATATCTGATCCGTAGATCGTGAAAGAAAAAATATGAACTTTCCTCTCAAGAGCACCATCAAGATCATATGATCGACGGTCCCTTCGCATTGCAGGGGTTGAAGATGCACGAACTTTAAAAATTTTAAGGCGTGCCACAATCGAAACCATGGTTTTGGATAAAGGACACATGGAGGCTCGAGGTAAATTGTGGGGATAAAAGAAGTTTGATTCAACCCACATTTGGACGCACCCACAACCATGTGATCACATGATATCATAACCAAAGGTCATATCAAGAAATGGACCTATCACTCACTAGAACAAGATTGGGAAGCACCTTATGAATAGCCGTTTGGTCACCGTCGATGGTCACGTGAAGGAAGGATCTTAGAAGCCAAAGAAGCCAAAAACGATAAATTCCCGAAAAGCCAAAGAATATTTGGACAATAGGAAATGATGATGAACAGTTACAACATAACTGCCAAGGAATCAAAAGAATCTCTGGATAATGGCCAGAGAAGATGGAGAGTTCAAATGATGATCAAGGAGAGGACTCAGTGTGTTAAAGATATGCATAACAGAGAAGATAACTTCTTTTTTCGAGAGTGATGCATGTGTGTAGGTGGTGATGTTGTGTATGATATGAAGGAAAGATCAGAGATGCAATGAAGAGGATGAAGAGGCATCATAGAGCATGAAAGTGTGATGAGAAGCTCAACAGGGTGTGTGTAAGAAGGTGTGATAAGCAACAAGACACTTAGGCATGAAGAGAAGAACAGTGTAGAAGAATAGTGATGAGACTAGTAAGCCATTGATAAATGTTGTATCACTGTAATAAATATCAGAAATCAAAGATTTATATTTGACGGTGGTAGGGTGGTGCTAGGAAGGATTGTTGTCCTCGGAGTTTCAAGTGGGTTCTTGAACATAGGGAGTTGTATCTCCCATCTAGATGCAGCCAGAAAAACCAGGGTGGTAGGGTGGTGCAAGGGAGAACCATTGTTCTTTGTTATAAAGGTTAGTACCTGTGTGACTGGAAGTTGGTGCTTCCATCCAGTTGGTGCTGGAACATCCAGGGAGTTGGTGCTTCCTTCTAGTGGGTGCTAGAGAAACCAAAGGGTTGGTGCTCTCAACAAGTTGCAACATGTTAAAGAAGAGGTTGTAGTCTCATTTTGAGTTGGTGCTCAAAGATTGATGTTGTACAGAACATAAAAGATTGCCTATCATTCCAAGAAGAAGAGGTTTTCTCCTTTTATGGGTTTCCTCATGAATATCTGTCTCCGTGTATATCATATGTGTGATTGATGTTTACTATTTATGATGTTCATGAGTTTCATAATCTTGATGATCACTTGGAGAAGATTAATAACATTTTAATAGGCATAAAATTGTTTAAGCACGGTAACAACTGATTCACCCCCCCCCTCTCAGTTATCTTACTATTTGCAATAGTTCAAACTGACCTCTATAAGTTTGAAGATTTACTGCTTCGACTTTTAAATCTCCTTCATAAATATTTTCAAGTTTGTCCCAAATCTCTTTCGAGGATTTACAATACATAACTTCGGTGTATACCAATTTACCAAGACCATTCATAAGTGCATTTGTCGCTTTGGAATTATTTTGACCGAGTTTTATTTCTCTTCCACTTGTTGATGGAACTGTTGGTTCTTTGTATCCATCTACTATAGATTGAAAATTTTCAAATACATGTGCCTGTATATATGTTTTCATCCTTCTGCTCCAGAATGCATACTTTTGTCCATCAAACTGTTGTACTCCATGTTTATACATTTTGTTGCTCTCTGTGATATACCTTTCATTGGTTAAACTGATTCTTAAAGGAAATGGCTCTGATACCAATTGTTGGATTATTGAGAGGGGGAGTGAATCAATAATAGGTAAATAATCCTTTTTAACCACAAAATACAAGTGTCATATCAATGTAGCATTATCATCCAATGGTTGCAGAGTAAATAAACAATGAAAAAATGAGAAATCATACACATACACAGTACACCCGTGTTTTTACGTGGAAACACAAAGCGGGAGAAAACCACATAATGTTTTTTCTTATATGTGTTTAAGAATTACATTCATTGGAGGCATCAAATTCTTTTTTTTTTTAGCTGCAACTGGAAGGAGGCTCCAACCCCCTATTTTCTCAGGCTACAACCTAAAGGAAGCTCCAACTCCCCAATTCTCTAGCTACAACCAGAAGGAAGCTACAACCCCCTAGTTTCTCAGGCTACAACCTGAGGGAAGCTCCAACTCCCTAATTCTCTGGCTACAACCAGAAGGAGGCTAAAACCCCCTATGTTCTTCGGCTACAACTGGAAGGTGGCTACATCCACCTGTCCTTTCCCTGACGTAGAAGTAGAATGATGGAACCACTGTCACACTATCATTATAAGATATACTGCTGTAAACCTGTACCAATCAACTTGTAATCAACCTATAACAAGTTGTACCAATGGCCTATGCCAACATGTATCATACATCAACCTATACCATAAACAAATGCATCAACCATGCATTAAACCTATATAAATAACCTGTCACAATAACCTGTAATCAACCTGTACCATAAACAAGTGCATCAACCATGCACCAACCTGCACCTCAACCTGTACCATCAACGAGTGCATCATCCATGCACCAAATTTTTACCAATAATGCATCAAATACACATAAACTATGACTCATCAAGATGTACCAACATCATCAACTATACACCTCATGTATGTTCCAACTCATAAACTACTAGTCTCAACCATGTACCCAACATGTACCTCAACCAAAATCCCTCATCAATTTCGTCATCCAAATATGATTTTTAACTCTTTAATAGACCTAGTGTATATGATCACATACCTACAAACCTTAATTAACTTTAACAACAAAAGACTAGCATTTTCATCAAACTTTACTTTAGTGGCACATGACTAATTTTGGATTAGTTAACAACCCTAAATTGAAATAATCATAACTATGTACCTATAATGAATAAAGATTTGAAAATAGTACAAAACTTTCTTCAATTCCTCTTGTACAATTCCTCCAGGTTTCACTACTTGGAACCTCTCATAAAAGGAGTTATAGCAAAAATGACATACCTTGTTGAATTCTGGCTTATTCTAGAGAGAGAACGTGTACAACGTTCCCCGCACAGAATATTTTTTGTATGGATATGAAATGGTACATAGAATACTAAAGACTGTACTCTAACCAATACATTTAGTCTTACTAAATTTTAATCTGTTATGAAGAAGTTATGACGTTTTTACCCGAAACACCTGTTTTGGACTAGTTTCAGGACTAGCCACAAAACCAATTTTCCACAGAGTGTAACTCCAAAAATACAACGGCCCACAAGAGGAAATTTTTATAACAATTACCTGGATATGTTTCCTCAACATTCACCCAATTCACGGTATGAATCATTCTATAAAAAAGTTATTATGAAAATGGTGAGATGACCTGTAAATAACATACCTTAGAAAGCATCATCAAAAGAATTTATCCTCCCTTGATTTTGACCTTCTTTACTTCACCTTCCCTATGAAATTCGGCTTAGGTATCCTTTGGTTACCTCAGTCACTTGTAAATATTCAATATTATCAAGTGTGATTAAAAATGAGATACCCTTGCCTCTTATTTATACTTTCATGTATCTTCCTCAAGGGGTTACCTTCTTAACCATCTTAACCCACTTTCCTTATTTTAGGGCTAACCCACTTCTAACCACTTGTCCACTTAGTAATTTCTCCATTAACTTTATTATTTAAATAATTTATTTTGTATCCACTTTTAATTAGACTACACTCATCACTTCACTTTATTATTTAAGTTACCTTCTAACCATCTTAACCCACTTTCCTTATTTTAGGGCTAACCCACTTCTAACCACTTGTCCACTTAGTAATTTCTCCATTAAATTTATTATTTAGATAACTTCTTTTGTATCCACTGTGACTTATAGTACACTCATCACTTCACTTTATTATTTAAATAATTTCTTCTTTGCAACCACTTTGACTACTTTGACCTTTTGGGGATGCTAGATGACTCATGAGGGTTCTCCAACTTCACATGGCCATAACTCTCTAACCGTGAGGAGTTATGTGACGTTCCACATACCACTAGAAATGGAATGACATGTACTATCCATCTAGAATATTATTTCCTAAAAATATATAAAAACTCATACCATTATCCATCAAACAAACTTTGGTCCATTACCCAAACCTTTGTGCTACCAAAATTTTCTACCAGACTTTCTTCAAGGGTTGACATGAATGACAACCAACCAAAATAATCTACAAGACATAGCTCTGTTTATTTTATGATTGATGCACAATAATTATGAATATCTTAGTGAATGATCTATGTCACATTCTACATTATAATGGTTTTGTATAACTTAATTTGCTAATTAATCAAGGGACGAGAGACATCGAATATTGTGAACGAGGTATACAAATAAGAATGAACATATTGATGGCCTCACATCCCATAATCCCTATAGAAAATTGGTTCATGTAGTCCCAATAGATACCTTGAGTGAGACTTCACTTGCATGCATGTGATTCCAAAAAGACTAGTATCTGAATGGTTTTGTTGGTTAGATAACTTGAACCTAGGGTCTTATAAATGCGCGCAAACAACCTCAAACCATTCATTGATGAATTCAAGCAATTATGGGAAGGGATACATGTATATGATGTTTCAATACCCATCCCAATGGAGAGTTCATTTACAGTGTATGGCATATGTGCATACACTAGGCGCATTTATCTAGGACTAAGAGTTTGCTTTGGTAGGCATGTTCATTGATTTGTTTATATCTATAATTTTATTTGACATACTTTATTTGGTGAAACTATATTTTTTACACTAACATGCTATGTATATGTTAAAATCACAGGTCTTGTTACAAAAGGGTATCATGGATGTAAATGTTGTGGACCTTACGTAAAGGCTAGGTGGTCCACTGACCTACAAAATCTAGTGTGTGATTGTTTGAGGGTATTCCTCCCAAAAAAACACCCTTACAGAATATTTTCATCTTCTGTCAATGGTAAACCAAAGAGAACTCAGAGACCTATAATAATGACATCGACAGATTGGAATAGATCATATGACACAAAGAAGGATAAGGAAATGGAAATTGTTTTGGATTCAAATGGGGAACCTATGTTCAATGATCCTGAATGTTTTGACACCTATGTTGAGAAAATGACCATTGGGATGAAAATGATATTTTTATTTTATGAGCTCCATATTGGGAGAATATTAAGATTGCCCACTTACTAGATCCCATGCATATATTCAAAAATGTTTCATATTCTTTATGGGGGAACATATCATGGAATAAAAGTGACACATTGGCTATTAGGAAAGATATTTTTGTTTCAAATACTGAAAAGAGACATTGGCCAAGAAATGAAACTAGAGGAGAGGTTGGTCCATCTTGGTATTTTAAAGAAGGTGATGTCCCATGGATTTTGAAGAAATATGATATTTCTATGGAGAAGGATGTTATATTAGGTGTGAAGGTACCTTCTTTATATGGGTTGACTCTACAACATTGCTTCACTATAGATGGGAATTTGTCAAGGTTGAAATCACATGACCATTTGAACCTTCTAAGGGTATGTATGTTGAAAACATGAATTTTCTTCTATACCGAAGTTGGAAAAAATATATGTTGGCACAGGGGCAGACCCAGGGTTCAATGCTACAACAACGCACCAATAAAACCCTAACTATCGGCCCTTTCGGCAACACCTGCGAAGCAGATGAAGTCTCACTCGAGGTAGAGGTAGGGGTGGTTGCAGGACTTAGGTGTCTACAACCTTAGTTGGGACACAGATTTGTGATTACACTCTTAAGAAATCACTTAGCACCAATAGTTTGCCTAGGATTAACCCTCATCTTAATTCGCAGATAACACAGAGAATCATAGTATATACTTAAATCTAAGATAATTCAACACTTAGCAGCGTACAATAGAACAAATTTGGTAGACCAAGCATTTAACAACTTCATACACATCAAATCTATTATCTCTACACATCTAATAATCACAAATCATAAGTAAATCTATCTAAACATGTCATATCACATAGCAAGAGAGGGAATGCACATGAAAGTAACAACACAAAGCATGACACACAGATTTACGTGGTTCATCCCCACCCTAGGGATACACCCACCAACTCTTTTTATTTATTAGCTTCAGTCAATCAAGTTACAGTACAGAGCTATCAAAACCTCACTCTGCATAGGACAGGAGATCTACATGCACCTCGCCAGATCCTCCTTCCCCAAGTAGATCTAGCACAGAGCCTTCTTACAATCTATGCACTCAGCACTTACAACACTTGCACTCAACTCTACAAGTCAATCACATAGATGTGAATCTAGCACTTAGCTTATCGATATCTTATTACATCACCTAGCTACTTATTTATACATTACAAGTGGGCCTAACTATGAGTGAACCCATAGGCCGACATCCCTTTCAGATTACATTATCCCAAAAACCCTACAAGGACCCAAAGTGGGCCGATATCTCGTGATCTCTGCTTCACTTGGCACTTCATCTTTGATAGGCTATCGAAGTCCCAAAAATGGTCAAATATGACCAAGTGTTCCTCAAAACTTGGTCAAGGGCCAACAGGCCCCCAACACTCACCTGTGACTCATCCCGAGTCACTCAGGTTTGCGCAATTCTGCTTCGAATGCCTCGAGCTTGGCTCGAGTTGCTTCGACTTGCTACAGTGCTACTTCTTCTTGCTCGGTGAACTCCTGGATGAGTGTGGAATTCACTGGCCCTTCTAGGCATTGTTATGCTATATTCACAACCTACTCTAGCTCTGTTCCTTGGTTTTCAATCTCAATAAATAGTTGACATGCCTTATCCTACAAAGATTGGAGTTGTTGAGTTACTTCCATGACCTTTCTCTGGATCATATGGATTTTCCACTGTGTGGTGCTCGTGGGACCACTTCATTTTCTTTATAGGTGATAGGACCTTCAGCTGCACCTGTAGCTTCTCGTCTTGGTACTTCGCCTCCTCGAGATGTGATTCCAATTTATACAATTTAGGTTTCTTGGTTAGGTTCTCATGTATCTGCGCACTTATGCTACTTAATTGTTTTCATTCCTCAGTGATTTCTTTAATCCTTTCTACTGTACTTCGGGCAGTTGTTTCTCATTGGTTCAGCTCTTCTTGTGCGGTACTTGGGATGGTATGAAGTTCTAAGTCCACGATTCTTTGTTGAATTTTCTGAATAACTTCAACAAGCTTCATCTTTATTCTGCTTTCCTCTCTAAGCTAGTCACAGAGAGAAATGCTATGTTGACTACTTCTTCAATCTCGATTTGCTTCATGAGAAGCTGCTCCTTCTCTTTTTTTATTTTTTCTCTGTCTTCTTCAAATTTCGCTTGGAGAGTGTCCTTCTCTTGTTGTGATGCTCGATGATTTCCTTTTGTGCTTGCTTTAGGGCCTGGGTGGCCTATGTTGTTTCTTCTTCTTCTTTCCAAAGGCGTACTTCCACTGTGGCAACAATCTTGCAGAGTTGAACTAGTTCATCTCCCTCTTTTGTTGTTCCATCAGGCAGAGGCGTAGTGGAGATTGCACATCTAGACTGAAGTGCCTACTACACTCCTTGGATCTTGATCTCAATTCTGTTGTACAGTGTCTCTTTCTTAGCTCCCTATTTTTCTTTTATCTCTTCTATAGCTTCATTCATTGCTGCTATGAGGAAACTGAAGTCATCTGGGGTGAGTGTGGTCTGCGGCTTAGTCACGGGTGCTTTTGATTTTTAAGCCCTAATATTGGCTCATTACCCCTTAATTGGGACATATTTTATTAGAAAGTTTATTTTATTTATGTCCACTTTAGGCCATTAGCTGTAATTATACCTCCTAGTCTCCTATATATACCAAGGAGACATTTTCATTTTGAATCATCTTGTACTTGAACATTTGAGTGGGTTAAAAGGAGGTTTCCCCCTCAAAGAGGCTTATTATCTCAAATTATCTCTTTTTCAAGGCATTGATTACTTTTTCTAAGGTTTTTCTATGCTATATTGATATTTGGTTCTTAACATATGGTATCAGAGCTCAAGGTCTTGGGGTTTCGCTGCTACATCTGAGACACCTTGGAATTTTTCCTATAACTTTGTTTCTACAATTTTTCCAAAGGAACGGCTTGGAGGATATTTAATAGACGGATCAAGGTACGCTGGCTTGGAGATACATCCTATACAAGATAGGGTTTTGGAATCATCCTGAACTGAGGCATTGTGGAATTTTCACTATAAAAACCTTTCTATAACGTTTAAGACCCTGAAATCTGGAGGATATTTATAGAAATTATTAAGGTATCTATGGTAAAAATTTCAGCTTCTAGTTCATCTTAAATTTGTAGATACACCTTGTGTAAGATAGGGTATTTGACTAGTCCTATTGACTAGTCTCAAGAAGGTGTTCCATGTAAAACAATCATAACATCTTCCTAGAGTATCCAAATTGAGTGGGACTAGTTTCATTGGATCATGGATAGTCTATAGTATTTTTGATGCGATTTTCATAATTTTATATCAATTATTTTGTGCGAGGCATGCTATACAAGTGATATCTCCTGGAAAGGACAAAAATCGGCAAGTTGTGGGGAAGTTACCATAAATTCCATTTCGCACATCCAATTTTGATCAGACCTGTGGCATTGCAGAGAAGAAATATCAGAGAACTACATAAAATAAAGTTTCATACCTAGAAGGGCCAAAACTTGGGAGATACAACAGAAGAAATATTGTATAGCAGAACCACCTCAAAATCAAGGTTCAAAAGTGATACTTGGCCAACATGCCACCAAAAAAGGGAACTTCTACACCAATTAAGCCTCTAGAAAATCCTACTTGGACTCTTGATGAAGGTGAAGAAATGTGTAGGGACATAAATTAACTACAAAATAAGATGGATTCAATGGAATCTATGTTGGATACTAAGATGGATGGTTTAAAAGGGGAGATCATGGAAGTATTGAAAAATTTCGTAACAGAGAAGACACCTGAAAGTGAAACTGCATCCCATGAAATTCATGATGAGGACACAAGGAAGGTAAATCAAGAATGGATAAACTCCAACTTTGGTTTGAAGACCAACCACATTCCTAAGATTGATATGAGGAAGTTTGATGGCAAGGACCCAATCACATGGATACTTCAGATGGAGCAATTCTTTGATCTCCATAAAGTGCCACATACACAAAAGGTACGAATTGCTTCTTTATATTTATAACCTAATCAATTTGTATGGTATCGATGGCTTTGTTCTCGCAAATCACTTGTTACTTGGACAATTTTCACGGAAGAAATGATAGTACACTATGAGGATACAAGGAGAAATACCTTCTTTAGCCAATTGATAAAACTCAAGCAAAAGGGTTCAGTTACCGAGCACATTGAGAACTTCCAAAGATTGAATATAAAGGTAACTGATATTCCAGATGAGCACTTGATTGATGTATTCATAGGAACTTTAAAGGATCACATTCAACATGAGGTTCACCTTTGGGAACCCAAATCATTGGAGAATGCATTTAAGGTGGCAAGAAATGTTGAAAGTAAAAATATGGCTATGGCCACTAGAAGGACCAATCCTAACATCTATAGAGAGAACAATGCTCCTTCTTCTAAAACACATCAACCTACAAGGTTGACACCTCAACAATTGGAGAAAAGAAAAGCAAAAGGTTTATGCTTTAATTGTGACAACAAGTACAGTAAGGGACATAAGTGTGGTGAGAAGAAATTATTCTACATAGATTGTGAAGAGGAAGAAGAAGAAGAA
>ML819963.1:0-20159 GCA_009831015.1 Picea engelmannii | reverse complement strand
TCGCATGAAACAACAAGCAGATCAACATCGTAGTGAAAGAAGTTTTGAAGTAGGGGATTGGGTATTTTTAAGACTACAACCATACAAACAGATGTCCCTCAATAAATCCAAGAAGGATAATAAATTATCACCAAAGTACTATGTCCCTTATAAGGTGTTGCAAAATATTGGTACTATGGAATACAAATTGAAGTTGCTTGCATCTTCACGAGTACACCCAGTTTTCCATGTTTCCTGATTAAATAAGGTTATAGGCGACAAGATCCCAGTTCAAAATATATTGCCAGAACTTGACGAGGAAGGAAAAATCATATTGGAGCCTAAAGCCATCACTGACACAAGAATTTGCCAGCTGAGGAATAGATCCATTTCAAAGTATCTCATTAAATGGAGGAAACTACCGGCTGAAGATTCCACTTGGGAAGATGAGTCTTTTATATAGAAGCATCCAGAGTTACTCAAGCATTGAGGACAACACTTGTCTCAAGGGGAGGGGCATGTTAATCCCTAATACTGGCTCATTACCCCTTAATTGGGGCATATTATATTAGTAATGTTATTTTATTTATGTCGGCTTTAGGCCATTAGTTGTAATTATACCTCCTAGTATCCTATATATACCAAGGAGACATTTTCATTTTGAATCATCTTGTACTTGAACATTTAAGTGGGGTAAAAGGAGGTTGCCTCCTCAAAGAGGCTTATTATCTCAAATTATCTCTTTTATAAGGTGTTGAGTACGTTTTCTGAGGTTTTTCTATGCTATATTGATATTTGGTTCTTAACATTGATTTCTTTCAGGTGGAAGGTTTCAGAGGCGAGCCCTTTCTTTTCTTTATGATTTTTGCTTCATCTGTTGGCCTCTGTTCAACCTCTTCTAAGTCTTCGTCATTACCTCCTTTATCTGATGTAATGGGAGCCATCGTTACATATCTACTGTCGACATCCTGGATTTCGCCATCTTTCTTTGTCTTCTTTGTTTTCTTTGTCTTATTGGGCCCAGGTGTATCCTACGTAGCTTCTGTGTTGTCAATGTCAGACATTTTTGCGGGGTCTGCTGAGACAAGGAGGTCCGCCGACCATTCCTTGGTGATATCTTCCAGGTCTTCTTCTGTCAGCTTATAATAAGATTGAAGTTGTTCCTGGTGCTCATCAGCGCATGGAGTTAGGTATATAAAGTGGCGGTCTGTGCTGAACTTCATTAAGGGTCTGAATATGTGGAGCATGTTTGGGGTAATGCAAGGTGTAGCCTGGATGGAATTCTTCAACTAGTTGTAGTAAGCATGGAATATGACATTGGATTTCCATTGTTTTCTCATATCGTTCAAGTACCACAATGTAATGAACTTCGCGGCTGGTGGCTCAAAGGGGTCGAGGTCTGGGAAGGTTTCACCTTTCGGTAGCTCCCATGCAATGAAGGCTATAAGTATCAAGATCTAGCTAAAATGGAATTCATGCCCTTGATTGTGGGCTTCTCCACAGTCAATCTCTAGCTAGTTAACCAGGTACCTCACCCAGTTCATCTGTAGTCCCTCTGCGCATTTTCCTGCGAGGTCAACTACGAAGCCTGATACTTGTGTAGGTCTGTTCTTATGTACTAGATTTCCTGTGATCAATTAACATGCGAGGTGCACTGCGCCACTTTCAATAGAGGCTACCTTATAGCCTTGCATTCCCTTCTCGACACTGCACAGGGGTAGACCCAGGATTCAACGCTACAACAATGCACCAACAAAACCCTAACTATCGGCCCTTTCGATAACACCTGTGAAGTAGATGAATTCTCACCTGAGGTAGAGGCAGGGGTGCTTGTAGGACTCAGGTGTCTGCAACCTTAGCTGGGACACAGATCTATGATTACACACTTAACAAAGCACTTAGCATCCATAGTTCGCCTAGGATTAATCCTTATCTTACTTCGTAGATAACACATAACATTGTAGTATATACTTAGATGTAAGATAATTCAACACTTAGCATCATACAACAGACTAGATCTGGTAGAACAAGCACTTAGCAACTTCATACACATAAAATCTATCATCTATACACATCTAATAATCACAAAGCAAGTAAACCTATCTAAACATGTCATAGCACTTAGCAAGAGAGGGAAAACACATGAAAGTAACAACACAAAGCATGACACATAGATTTATGTGGTTCACCCCCACCCTGGGGCTACGTCCACAAACTCTTCTTCGTTATTAGCTTCAGTCAATTGAGTTACAACATAGAGCTATCAAAACCTCACTCCGCATAAGACAGGAGATCTACACGCACCTCGCTAGATCCTCCTTCCCCAAGTAGATCTAGCACAGAGCCTTCTTAGAATCTGTTCACTCAACACTTACAACACTTGCACTCAGCTCTACAAGTCAATCACATAGATGCCAATCTATCACTTAGCTTATATCTATCTTCTTACATCACCTAGCTACTTATTTATACATTACAAGTGGGCCTAAGCATGGGTGAACCCACGGGCTGACATCCCTTTCTCGTTACATTATCCCAAAAACCCTAAAAGGACCCAAAGTGGGTCGAGATACTGTGATCCCTACTTTTCTTGGTGCTTCGTCTTTGACAAGCTGTCGAAGTCCCAAAAATGGTCAAATATGACCAAGTGTTCCTCAAAACTTGGTCAAGGGCCAACAATATGTTACACACTCACATTTTTACGAAAATTAATGATGTGTGTGTCTATTTTGTAGTGTTATTATCCTTTTCTCATGTGTGGTTGTATGAACCATGACTTTCCCTAGGACCTCTGCAATGCCATATCAAAATTATTTGCATTTGTACAATGGATCAAATCAAAGGAGATTCATATGGCTATAAGTCCACAATCACTACAACAAATCCTTGTGATTTGCTCCCTATTTTGCTTCCAAAGATTTGTTTCGTGTATTTTTCTCCAATTTTTTGAAAAATTCGACACTATTTATCGGGATGGCACTATTTCTGGCATTTTTTGTGACGACCAAAAAATGTAGGTGCTAAATTAGGCAATAATAGCACTGAAAATAATGTCAGATTTAGTGTCGAAAATAGCATTGGATTTAGCATTGAAAATAGCACCAAAAATAACGTCATATTTAGCATCAGATGTGCCTAAATAGCTAATTTGTTGAGGTGTTGGGGGTTAAGTGGATAGGGGCTTTGAGGATTATGGTATTTATGGATTTGGGGTACAAGGATTAAGGGTTAACAAATTAGGGGTTAGGGTTTAAGGGATTAAGGGTCAAGAGCTAAGGGATTTGGCACTTACGGGTTAGGTAGTTTAATGGGTAATGCCTTAGGGATTATGGACTAGGGGATGAATGTTTAAGTTCTTAGGGAATAGGGGCTTATGTACTAAGGGATTAGGGATTATGGTTTAAGTGTTTAAGGTTTGATGTCTTAGGGGTTAAGGGATTTTGTGTTAAGGGATTAGTTATTAACTAAGGTTGAGGGCTTAAGGGTTTAGGTATTAGGGCTTAATTAGGATTTAAGGGTCAATGGATTAAGGGTTAGGGAATTTAGGGATTTTTTGAAACTCTCTTGAAATTTCATGGAACATCTTCCAACATGCCCATCACCAATGTCATCCACTGATGTCATAGAATGAGAAGTGAATGGGGCCAACATTGAAATTTCTTCAAACTGTTTGTTGGCAGCAGGCCAAAGTGGAAATAAGGATGATCGTGGGGAAAGAAAGCATGCAGAAAGTAAAGCGGAAACTAAAAGGAAGTGCAACATGCACACATGCAAGAAAGTGTGCACAAGGAAAGCGACATCTGGAAGGAAGAATAGAACATGTACATGAGAGGAATATCTAATGTCGGTAGGGTTAGGGTTTTGGTAATGTATTGTAAATGGTTGAAGAGATTGAAATGTATAAATATAGATACATAGGTATCATTTTTATAACTCTAATTTGCACTAGACATGCATATCTGGCATTAGGCCATCCCATTTGCCATTTTTTTCCAAGCCACCATTACACATATCTTCAAAAAAACATCCTTTTGAAGGCATACTCACCCTGCACCACTACTGCATGCGTATATACGCTAGCTGACCCATTACAGTCCGCGTATATTGACAAAAGAACAAAATATAGAAAGTTGCAGATGGAATACAAACTTTCGAGTAAATTGCCTAAACCGTTTGACCACCCATAGCCGATCATTCAACCAGATAACTACCCTCTTTTAGCCTATAAAAGGAGAGGTAGGGGTCCCATTTGAAAGAGAAAATAATAGAAAAGAAACTCTGCCCTTTTTTGTATTCCCCTTGCCCCGAGATTATAAAACCATTTTGTGATTTCACTGAAGAGGAGAATCATGTGTGTTAGCAGTTGATGCACAGTAGAAGAGGAGCCTAGGACCAGATTCGTGGAGAAGTGGTCGATCTCACCATTGTAAGTTACATTTGTGAGGTTAATAAGAAGGAAGTACTTTTCCCGCCCCTCCATATGAGGTGTTTAATGTTCAGTTTTGATTATATTTTATTAAAACCTCGAACCCACTAATTTATATATGAGATGCATGTTTGGAGTTCTTTGTTTGTCTGCCTATGAATGCAGGTTAGCTTTGGGAGGAAAATTGCAGTCAAGGAGCAACCGAATGCAAAAGGATCTACACCAAACGTGGAAGTCAAGGTAGAGTAACTAGATTCTTTTATCCTTGTGTTTTATATATGAATGTGGGGTCTATGTTGGATAATAGAAAATTGTAGGAGGCTTTCAAAGGTCATTTTCTGCATGCATTACTAAACCCTTAGTGCTAGTCCGTAGGGGGATTTCCCACCCACAACAGAATTGGCGACCATAATGGGGAAATATCTAGGGTTGTTTGGGGATAGTTTTTGGGTATTTTAAAATTTGTTTGAGTACCATTTTCTGAGTTGTTTGCAAGAGTCTGAGTTTGTAGGGATTATGGTCTTCCATACTAGTACTCCATGCATGATTACTTGACTGTTTGGTTTTCATTTTGGAAATTTACAGAGGTATATGCCTCCTGCAGAATCCTTGCACGCGTATACATGCACCCTACCTTTAGACAACCTGCATACACCCATTGGCTTCTAAAGTGTCAGTTCTGTGCTTAAGTCCAGAAATATTTTTTTAAAAGGAGAGGCAGACATCCTTTTCCCTGTTAGAAGTGATCCTTCTCAGGGGTTTCCTGGATTTGGTCATGGTCTCTGTGCTGTAGTCTATAGCCTAGGAATAACCTCAGATTAGTTTTGATTTATAAAAGTTTCCTTGCATTTTCTTTGTCAAAGTAATTTTCTTTGTCTCTAAGGGATTTTGGTTTTAAATACCAGTATTCCCTGTCTATGTTGGATTGTTGTTTTTTCACTTTTTTGAGCATTTATAGAGCTATACGTGCCTTGCAGTATCCCTAAACGTGTGCATACACACTCTTCCTTCGGAAAACATTCATATATACGCTTTTTTCTGAAGTGACAGTAACATGTCTGTGTCGGGGAGATATTTTGACAAAGAGAGGCAGTCATCCTCTTCCCTGTCAGAAGCCAGTCTTCTCAGGGGTCTTTTTGGTCTAATCCCTGGTCTCTGTGATCACATTATGTAGCCTAGGTCTGACCTTAGCATAGTTTTATTTTCATCAAAACATTTCTTGAGTTTTATGTAATAGAGTTTTAGACAAATCTGTGAGTCTTTTCCAATCATCCTTTTGGGTTTGGTCAGTGACTTCTTGCGATCCGCAGTAGGGCCAGAAATTATTTTTGGTTTATGTTTTGTCTTCACTTTATCTTTTTGCTTGATTTAGAAGAAAAGAAAAGGAATCCATTTTTTAATTCTCTTATTTTAAAGCATGTTTAAATAAAAAGGAAATTTTTTTGTCATTTCTTTGTTTGATTAAGTAGTTGGTTGTTTGCATCAATAATCTGGAAAAAGTTTTTCTTTCATAAGTTATTGGATGTTTACTTAGGACAATAAGTAGCTCGTAGTCAAGTGAAATCCTGTTTTGAGTTTGTTGTTCAAAGATATTAAGAAAAAAGTAGTCTGAAAAGTTGGTTAAAGAGTTTAAAAGTGTAACTCTGAATTTGACATGAAGAAGTAATTTTGTTTCCAGCTTTCTGTTTGTTTCTAGTTTGATTGTATGTTTTTCTTTTTCATCTCTCAAACACATCACTAGTTTCATTTCTGCAACCTTTTAATTAAGACAAGCTAAAAAAATTAACGATTAATTAAAATCAACTAGACTTTATGTTTTGTAGGGTCCATCAACTAGTCTAGGCTAGAGCCTTGATTTAGGCTGGAGAGAAAACTCTTCAAGGCTGCAAAACAAACATAATATTTTGTGCTAGGGAGTGTTAAAAGTTTGGTATTGTGAAATTTATCCAGGACCCCCCTCTTGTTAGAATATAGAAGATGGTGTGCTCATTTTACCATTGACGATACCTTCGTCACCCAACCATAGGCCGAAGCCTCCCTCCGAGCACCTTAACCATTGACTGAGAATTCCTCCGGAAGAAAACCATAGGCTAGATAGCCAAAAAAAGAGTAGCGCATCAATCCCCAAGGATATCACATCACAAAAGACTGATTAGATGTTCCAAACCCCAGCCAAGAGATATTCAAGACAAAACTGATATCTTGTTGTTGTTGCAGCTGCACCAGCTCTTCCTCCAAACCTGCGCACAAGACTGCAACTGCAGTGTGCACCAAACTGCAGAACTACAATTCTGAGATGTGACAAATGAGAACTGGTGCCCTGTATTTATAGTAATCCTGCCAGTTTGTTGGGGCTGACTTCTCCTTCTAGGTATGTGTTTGTTCAGTATATTATTATTAATTATGGCGGACTTCTTCTCTTGGAGGCTAATAGCCTAATATAAATGATCTTCTTGAGCCCACAAGGCTTCTAGGGTTATTATCCAATTCATTAGGGTTTCTCTTTCTTCCCGGAGTCTTCTATTCTCATCAGGTTCACACGTGGAGGTAAATACCTCCCGCAACTACCATAATATTAAAACTCCCTCCTAGCTAGAGAGGTATTTACAGGTAATGGACTTGAGCACAAAATATACCATTTACCCAGTAGCATCAATATAACCATCTAGACTATTTCATGACTAGATCATGAGCATCACCATCATCATCAGTTGCATCATCTCTTGAAACCATACTTCTTCTAAGTAGTTAGATATGATGTTGAATAAGTCACTCTCACCATAGAGTGATACAAGAGGAGTAAAATATCTGAACTGTTTTCCTTCTGGAAAATCTATGTTCATCATTCATCTGAATGATCATTATCTCCAATAAACTGCTGATAGTCTTCAAGGAAATTAGAACGAGGATAGAACACACCTGTGTCTATTCATAGTAGTACATAACTACAATCCAGTGGTTCACTACCACATCAAGTAATACATAAGTACTTGATCAACAACGTATGGTTGTGAACAGTGAAACATATTCACCACAGTAGTCCTCATCTACTGTCATATAGTATTCATAACAAACATCTGAAAGCATCCTGCATAGAAACAATGTTATGATAGAAACTGTATTATCTGGGCCAATCTTTCACTCACGTCTATGAGATATGAAAGAATGTCTGCCACCACAGTAGTCTTCATCTACATAGAAACAATGTTATGATAAAAACTGAATCATCTGGGCCAATCTTTCACTCACATTTGTGAGATCTGAAAGAGTGTCTGCCCTCATTATAGAATATCAATAATAATCATCTGGTCCAATCTTTCACTCACGTCTGTGAGGTCTGAAAGAATGTCTGCCCTTAATATAGAATATCAATAATGGGCTATCTGTCGCATTCTTCTCAACCAAGGAAGAAGGATTATTTCTGATTTCTGAACCTGGACCATTTCCCACCCTGGGCCATTCTTCCGACACTAAACAAAGAGTAACCTGGAGAGAATGAGTCTACCCTCGAGAAATGTTTGGACCATTCCTTACCCTGGGCCATTCCTCCGACACTAAACAAAGTGTAACCTGGAGGGAATGAGTCTTCCCTAAGGAATGACTGTTCTGGACTATTCCCCGCCCTGGGCCATTCTTCCAACACTAAACAAAGTTTAACCTGGAGAGAATGAGTCTTCCCTCAAGGAATAACTGTCCCTGATTGCTGAGCCTGGACCACCTTGAGCCATTCTTCCGACACTAAACAAAGTGTAACCTAGAGAGAATGAGTCTTCCCTCGAGGAATAACTATTCAGACCATTCCTCCGACACTAAAGTGTAACTTGGAGAGAATGTATAACCCTCGAGGAATGTATGTCTTGCATCAACCTCCAAAATGGACAATTCTTCGAAACTTCTCACAACTTTGAACTTCAAAAGAATGACTGCCCGACGAGGCAGACCATTCTTCTTGACCACTACTCAGAGTGACTTCCAAGAAGAATGATTATCCTAGACAACTCCCCATAATGGGAAGTCACTATATATGATACATCAATAAACAGTCTGTCTCCCATGTTAACTACAATGGGAAGTCACCGTCCTTCAGAAATCTCAATCCACTTTCCGAACAGGAAAGCATCTATCCAATCTGGACTAGTTTTCAATTACAATGATATTTTCAATGCTCCCTCCTAACTGGAGAGTTATTTCAATCACAAAAATAAATGTTTGCGTACCTTCTTCTAGTTTGGAGAGTCTTCCCTAAGAGAGTCATTTCAACGAGCTCTAGCTTGAGTATGCAAGTTCTTTCATCTTGAATAGAGGCTTTACCAAAATGTATGCTTATCTGCTCATCTGTAGATATATGTATTGGAGAATCACTTTCTCCTTTCTGGACTTCATCATGGATAATGTAATACTTGTACTTTAGTCTAGAATACTATGAAGGCTTCATGTAGATCTGAACAATGGAGTATATCATAGTTGGAGAACTGGAACATATCCATGTGGTACTTCTTCTGTCATCACGAGATCTGATCTTCTGAGTAGTCATCTTGATGTTATAGGAAATCTTCACCACGCTTTTGCTGTGCACTGGAGGTTCTCCACCAAGTTGTCTTATTCTTATCTGTATACAGGAGTCTCTTTCTGGTATGTCTCAAAGTCTTGAGATTGCTCTGCATGTGCTCTTTACTCAATTTCTTCTGGAGAACATTCTTTGCATTCATCTGATGTAGAATTATGACTCATGGATGTTTTCGGATAATATAATGACTTATATAGAGATACGTTTGGTGTACTGGAACAATCAATCATCAAGGTATTCTCCCTCCATCTTAGAGAACCTCTGGTTCTGGGTCTCACGATGCTTTCATTCATAAGTCTTCCGTACACTGTTCTTCATCATGACTTTCAGTTGTTCTGCTTGATTGCTTTCATATCAGGCTTGGTAATCTTGTGATTCTTGATACAATGACTGGTTGTTCTAATTCTTCTTTCTTGGAATCTTCATGTTTTTCTTTAGCTCTTGGGTCCATGGATTTTCTTATAGATTCCATGCCCTAGAGTTTCCACTTTTTACCTTCATCATCAGTTCACGGATTTGGATGGACAACCAGGAATACTTTAAGGCTACTCTTCGAAAAGTTCTTCTTCTACGGTTGAGCTGAACACGTACTGTCTTTTCATGGCTGCTACCATGGATATATATATTTTTCATCATCTTAAATGGATCATAGGATTAGCTCCCTCCTGATCCTTTCTTCATGTATAAGTGCATGTAATCTGCTACCTTCGTCTGACTGAGTCCATGCTTCCATCTCCATCCTTATTGTCTTATACAATATATAATAGAGTCCATGCTTCCATCTGCAACTTTATTGTCTTCTGAAATATGTGATAGAGTCCACGCTTCCATCTTCATCCTTATTATCTTCTGCAATATGTGATTGGTTCTCTTGTCTAACAGAGTCAACACTTCTATCTTGTTGTCTTCTACATAATGTCATAAGTCTTTTTCTAGTTTCCTCTCGATTGTTGACTTCTTTCTGTCTTTACTTTTTCCAAGTCTCTTCAAGATTGATTCGGCTTATCTTGTAGTAGCTTCCACATGATTTGTATTTCATCCCTTCATGTGTATTATCTAATGATATTCATTCTTATCTTGTTGTTCTTCCATAGGTATAGTTCTTCTTGGAACACATTGTTTTCCCAGAGATAGATATACAAGATATGTACAAAGACGATGCAAGCAAGATATGTACAACAAATAAGAATAGTGTTGTTTACCTTTTAGTAGAAGAAGTCTCTTCCATCCTGCTTAGTCTTCTTTGTAGGTTCCTTTTCTTCAGCAACTGATGCTTCATTCTTCTCTTTCCTTTTCTTTAGCTCGGGACACTGGTTCCTGTAGTGACCGTACCTTTGACAGTTGAAGCACTATATTTCTGAAATGTCTTTTCTTTGTTTTGGATTCCTTCTTGAATCGAACTTTCTTTTGTCTTTGAAGTTCTTGAATCTTGTTGTGAAGGCTTGATCATTGTACTTCTTTTGAGGTTTCTCTTTTGCATTGATCCTTGATTCTTCTTGAGCACAGCAAGTCCAAAGTTCTTCAAACGTCGGGTACTCCTTCCTTGTGTTCATGCTTGCGGAAAATGCATCCCATGTCTTGGGAAGACCATTGAGTACTATGTTCACTAATTCCTTTTCTGAAGTGATCTCTTCAATAGCTTGTAGTTGATGTCTTAAATGGGATATCCTTAAAAAGTATGATGTTATGCTGTCATCATCATTCATCTTCATGTTACTGAGCTCATTCTTCAGACTCATAACTTGTCCAATGTTTCTGACTGAGAAGAGATTTGTTAGGGCATCATACATCTTCTTCGATGAGTCAAGATGGGAGATGTAGGGTATCAAGTGGTCTTTTATGGAATCCACTATGATTCTCATGGAATTGATGTCAACATCTTTGAACTTCTCCATAGCTGCAACGTTTTGCGGTTCCTTCTCTTTTCCTTCTTCAAACTCTGGCTTCACGATCTTTACTTTCACAATATCTAGCACTTTATTCTTAGCAAGGATGATGTCAATCCTTGTCTTCCATGCTCTGAAGTTAGAGGCTCCATATAGCTTGTTCTTAGACTTCATAGAGTTCATCATGGCTTGCTTGACTTGGTCAAACCCTAGATTTGACAAGAAATCCAAACTTCACGTCTTGGTATTCTGAGAGTACCAGGAGATGCGTTGGACTAGGGCGCACTGATCTATCCGGAGATTAGGTCAATCTCGTCACTTAAGGTGCCTCGACAAGAGGTTTAGGGTTTCTGCAACTGCTTATGCTGGTAACCCTAGCTGCAGTGATTTTGGAAGCTGCTCCTGCTAGTAACCCTAGCGACAGTTCCTCAACGAGCTCAATGTCTAGTGGTTATGTTTCCTTCCAGCGTTTTAGGCTGACTGAAAGTGTGTGGGCCCATAACCTGTTAGAATATAGAAGATGGTGTGCTCATTTTACCATTGACGATACCTTCGTCACCCAACCATAGGCCAAAGCCTCCCTCCGAGCACCTTAACCATTGACTAAGAATTCCTCCAGAAGAAAACCATAGGCTAGATAGACAAACAAAGAGTAGCGCATCAATCCCCAAGGATAGCGCATCACAAAAGACTGATCAGATGTTCCAAACCCTAGCCAAGAGATATTCAAGAAAAAAATGAGATCATGTTGTTGCTGCAGTTGCATCAGCTCTTCCTCCAAACCTGCAGACAAGACTGCAACTGCAGTGCGCACCAAACTGCAGAACTGCAATTCTGAGATGTGACAAATGAGAACTGGCGCCCTGTATTTATAGTAATCCTGCCAGTTTATTGGGGTCGACTTCTCCTTCTAGGTATGTGTATGATCATTATATTATTATTAATTCCGGCCGACTTCTTCTCTTGGAGGCTAATAGCCTAATATAAATTATCTTCTTGAGACGACAAGGCTTCTAGGGTTATTAGCCAATTCATTAGGGTTTCTCTTGCTTCCCGGAGTCTTCTATTCTCGTTAGGTTCACACGTGGAGGTAAATACCTCCCGAAGCTACCATAATATTAACACCTATAACATAGGGGATAAACACGAGGTCACGTGTGGAAATGTAGCAAAGATAACCCCTCCAAAGCCAGACCAAGTGTAGTGGGGAATGCATATAGAGGGCTTGTCTTGGGATTCCGTCGATTGTATTTTCCATGGAGCTTCATGGGTCTCAAATTCATTCTAGGTCCTCAGTTGAATTACAAACCACTTTATTTCGATACCCTTGATAGGTTTTGGGCTTGATACCCTACTCATTACGGTCCACTCGACTATCAACTGTACCCTCCTGATGACTATTCACGCGCTGGAAACCTAGTTGCCTTTATTTTAGGGACTGACACAGGTTACTGCGAGGGTATATCGCAGTACCTAGGATAGACATCGGGCCATTCTTTTCAGAGTATACTTGAAGGGTGCCTCCGTATTCGAGGTTCACTTGCAGCAGTAAGTTTCTATAGCATTGGTTGTTGTAACTGTTCTTCCAACTAGCTAGTGACTACTTGTTTTATCTCGTAGGGACTTTTTCTAGTGTGTGTTGGTTTTTGAATGATTAGAAAATCCCTAGTGTGTCTTTGATCTTCTCACACAGTAGATTATCAGGAGCTCCGTTGATCACGAAGGCTTCTTGGCTTTCCACCGGTTACACTGGAGCCACCCCCACCACTTCTAAGGTGAAGGCTAGACCAACAAGGGTCTTTTGAGGGGACCGGGCCACATGAAACTGGGCCCAACCAACCTGCGAGAGAAGAACTTTTGATCCTAGAGTAACCAACCATTTCAGACCTTGGATTGGAAGCTCTTGGTCCGTATGAACCTCTGATCACTGATCTTTCAGTGCCCATCGTCATACAAGTTTATCCTTACGAGCGCCAGACAGTGTCACAAGCAACAATGAAAACAAATGCTACCACTTCTTCCAGGAATTCTCATATTCCCTCTGCAGTTGTCACCACAAGGGGTGTTCCACCTCCTAATCAACCGTCACCAGTCCGAACCACCATGGTCTCGACCACCTCTACCTCAAGCAATGGTCTGATTCCGTCTATGGCAGTAGCCACTGCTCCTTTCACCCAGAGTACGATAGGCCCTCCATTCTCATATGGGATGCCTAGCTCAGGTACGATCCCTATACTTTCCTACTCCACTCTACAGACTTTAAGTATAGGGGAAAGGAGCTCTAACACTCCTCTGCAAGGATCCATGGGGGGGCACTTTAGCTCCCTATAATTCTTTCCCTTATGGAGGGGGTCATATACCCCCTTCGTCCCCTTCGCTCAACGGTGCTCACCAGCATTCTGTTAGGCCGAATGTAAATTACAGTTCCTTTGGAGAAGGGAGTAAAGGACTACCTTCTCATAGAATTTAAGTAGGTTTGAAACCATTCTCTTTGTTCAACGCGTTTGGTAACAATTCTTTCTCGTCAGTTGCTTTCCTGACTGGGGGAAACCCCAGTTATGGACAACAAAATCCTATGTAGGGTACTATTCCTACATAGGGGGCAAACCTAGGAATTCCTTCTGCGCAAGGACCTTGGAATTCATGGCAGGGTCTTGTTCCCTCGTCAGGGATGTCGACCGGGGGAAACCCCTTCCATAGCCAATGGAACCCCGGGCAAGGCTCAAGACCTATGCTCATAGGATCGACATCAGGCAACCCTTACCAAAATCCTTCGAATGTAACACAAGATGAACCTTCCACGTCCTATTACGAGAATCAGCCGATGATGTATCAACAAATGCAGAATCTATACGTTGGTCATGGCCATGGTTTTTACCAGAACCCTGGCCAACAACCCAACTTTTCCTGGCAACCTAGTGCCAGTCAAACTCCGGGCTCCTTTTTCCATGGTTATAATCAACAACCCAAACTATCATTTTTGTCAACTTTGCATTTTCCAGAATTGACAAGGTTGTTGAATGACCCTATCTGTCATGATCGGTGTTGGCCTCCTATACTGACCAAGTTTCCTTCGGACATACCAAAGTTCAAAACTAAGCCTAACAAAGATCAAGATGATCATGTGACCACCTTCCATCTATGGTGCTCGTCCAACTCATTGAAAGATGACTTCGTACATTTGTGTTTGTTTCAACGCACTATCATCGGGAGTGTTTCAAAATGGTACATTGAGCTCGAATGCTCATGATACTCTTCCTTCGATGAATTGGCAATGGATTTCTTAAACCATTTCCAATTACCTGTGAGATACAATGCTGGCACCAAATTGTTGGCCAACTTCGAGCAGACAAAGGCAGACCATATCTCCGATCACATATGAGAATGGAGACACCGGAAGAGTTTGATAAAAGTGGAGTGGTTCCTTAAGTATTTGGTACCCCAGTTATCCAAAGATGTCGCAACGTCGGGAGTGTTTTCTGAGGAAGATGCGATAATGAGAGATTAGTAGCTAGAGTTGATTTACTCTCATTCTGGCCTACTTTATGAAATTTTTCTAGATGCACCACGGTCAATCCTTGACAAGACTAGACAATGAGTTGGACCACATGTTGATAGTATTTTTGGTTTAGCACAAATGAATCTCATTGATCAGCTGTCAAAACAATTGCAACAATTGTCGATATAGCAGAAAGTGGCCAGCTAGACTACTGGTCTAGCTGCTCCCCCTACCCAAATGTCAGATGTACACAGTGTGCAATCAAAAAACCCAAAGGCTACCCAACAACCTAATGGAAAGAAGAAACAAAGAAAGAAGGGTAAAGGGGATAAGAAAACTACCAATAATGCTGGCGGGGGCAACACAGAAAAGAGAAAGTCGAAGTATCCATGTAACCTGTGCATGGAAGACCACCTGAATCACTAGTGCCCTCATCTTACGGAGGCCCAAAAGTTATCGGTGTAGAAGAAGCCTGTTGTGTTAACAAACCCATTTCAACATGGGAAAAATTTAACTCAAGCCTCTCCAAGCACAGATGGGGGCAGTCAAGGACCCCCTCCATCTTCGAGTAATCCTTCATGTGCGAATGTGTATATGATGAAAGGTGATGCCTATATATCGACTAGAACTCATGACTACGCAAGGCCAAACATCTCTGAGAAGGGTAAAGAAGCTGAAATCCCATCTCTTCCTCTCCAGATCGATAAGACATTGGGAGAAACATTGACACGCATCCCAAAAGGTGCATTCAAGAAAGCTTCTTACAATCCAAACGCAAGGGCCACCTAGAACTACTCTGTGGTGGAGGATTTATCTCAAACCCCTTATGAGATGTCTTCTTTGGAGGTCCTCCAGAGCTACCCTTCCTAGAGAAAGGCTCTGTTAGCCACCTTAGGATCAACCAAGACTTATAATCCGGGTATGATCATGCTTGATATGACCGAATTAAAACCTAATATCCCTTACCAGGTAGTGTTTCATATAGTAGTGGCTTACACCACAAAAAAATTTACTCGAAACATTTTCCACACGGTGGTTGATGAGGGTGCCTCGACATGCGTAATGTATTTGGCATGTTGGAATACCATAGGCCAACCCATTTTGTCTCCGTCACCTACGCTTTTTACCACTTTCGACAGTTATTCGTTCTGAAAAGATGGCATCATCCCCTCTTTCCCATGCAATTAGGAGGAAAGACCATGTGTATCGAGGTTGAAGTGGTCGATGCATCTCTCGACTACAATCTGTTGTTAGGAAGGATTTGGACCTATGCCATGCAAGCGGTGGTCGCTACAGTTTTCTGGGTCTTTTTGGTTCAACACAAGGGTCGGATCATGACCGTTGATCAGTTGTCTTTCTCCCATCTTGAACCTTCATCAGAGGAATCCACAGTCACGATGATTGATAACCCTCAACCCGACATCGTTAACATAGGGGTTGGCTTGTTCCCACCTTTGATGGGTACTTTCGATTACCCACCTCCTCAAGGCGATGTTAAGTTCATATTAGACCAGCCTAAGGTTGAGATTTTTCAAGTCTCGTCATTTCGTACGACTTACTTTAACGATTCGTGGACTCTTCCTTCCCCATCGGCCACAATGGAAGGGATAGGGCACCATGGTATGGCCATTCCCTTGTCCGCGCCATAAGTTGCATACTCTATAGTCCAGTAAGCTTCCGTCGACCCCGATCTAACTCCCGCACAAGAGTTAGATTCGATTTTATAGCCTACTTGGGCTAGAGGTTCCCTTGCCAATAATTATTCTTTAGACTTAGTCTTGCCCTCAGATGAAGAAATTATTGAAGCAATGACTAGTCTAGACAAACCCTTGGAGGACCTCCATCACAGATCTTATTTCCTCCTAGAGTTAAGAAGAATTGAAGTAGGGGAATTCAATTTGACTATGAATGGAGATAGGTCTTGTCCTATCAATCCCTTGGCTATGCATGTTATTTATGCCGAGCGTAATATGGAAACCATCATTGAAAATATACTTATTGATATCTCAAGAATCCTGGCATCGTGGAGAATGTTCTCGTCAGAGTCGACTGTTCCCCCGAGGAGATTCAAATCTACATGGATTTATTTAAATAATTTCGCGAAGTTTTTACCTGGTATTATGAGGAAATGCTAGGCATTTATCCACAAATCGTCAAACACGAAATCACAACTCATCCTGACGCTAAGTCGGTTTGGAAGAAGCTTCGTTTGGTTAATCCAAAGAGAGAAACAACTATTAAGGATGAAGTAGAGAAACTGCTCAAAGAAGGTTTTATCTACCCCATCCGTTTGACCCAATGGGTGTCAAATCCTATTCCTGTCGACAAAAAATAGGGTACGATTTGCGTATGTACGGACTTCCGTGATTTGAACAAATCCTGTCCAAAGGATAATTTCCCACACCATTTATTGACCAGATAGTCGATGAATGCACAGGCTCCGAGGCCTTTTATTTCATGGATGGTTTTTTGGGATACAATAAGATACAGATCAAACCCGAAGACCAACACAAAACAAATTTCATTTGTCCATGGGGTACATTCGCTTATTGCAAGATGCCTTTTGGTCTAAAAAATGCTAGAGCTACCTTTCAGTGGGCCATGTCTTTTGCTCTCCACAATCTTAAACATATAGTCGAGGCCTACCTAGATGATTTAGCATCACGATCTCGCAAGAGAACTAATCATCCCACACACCTCCGACTTATCTTTGAGTGATGTTGCTACTACCAGATTTACTTGAATCCAAACAAATGCAGTTTTTGCATGACGTCAGGTTGTCTGCTAGGTTTCATAGTTTCAACAACAGGGATCATGGTCGATCCTCTCAAGGTTGAGGCAATAGTTTAGTTGCCTCCCCCACGTACAATCCTTCAACTTTAGAGTCTATAGGGAAAAACAAACTTTATACGGCGTTTCATCACAAATTATGCCAAGATCACAAAGGGTTTTATGATTTTACTGAAGAAGGACGTTCCTTTTCATTAGGACGAAGCTACTCAATGCTCTTTCGAAGCGTTGAAATGTGCCCTCATGACTGCCCCTCTGCTTCGGCCACCCAATTACAATAAATATTTTTTATTGTACTTGGATGTGACAGATTCGACCATCAGTATGGTCTTAGTTCAGGAGGATGATTTTCTCTTAGAATATGTGATTTATTACCTGAGCTGAGGCCTGGCTGGATTGGAAATCAATTATTCCCACATTGAAAAACTTGCGTTGGCAACAGTTCATGCTGTCCAACGGTTCCGTCATTATATCTTATTTTGAAACACCACCATCATTATTATTGTGAACCCGTTTCAATATTTTTTGACACGACGGGTAATTGGCGGAAATATCAGTAGATGGATAGTTTTCCTCCAGGAATTTGACTTAGATTTTGTTTTGGAAAAATCCAAAAAGTCACTGGTCTTTGCGGAACTCAACTCAGAACTTATGGTCAAGTTAGGTGATGTTATGCCTGAAGAGTTGCCTATTAAAGGAGACATGTTTTTGATCACATCTTTGGACCCCTGGTATGGAGATATACTTGTCTATGTCTAGACTTTGAAGTGCCCCACCTTTGCTTCTCATGATGAGTGTCTCCATATACGCCATCATGCCAAGAACTATCTCATACTCGAGGACACTTTGTATCGTCGAGGTGTAGATTGTATCCTTTGTCAATGTCTCACTCATGAAGAAGCAAAAATCGTTCTTAATGATTGCCACACTGGAGCATGTGGCGGTCATTTGTCTAGGTTGGAAACAACCCAAAATATCTTATGAGATAGTTACTTTTGGCCGACATTAATCAAAGATTGTGTTGAATCGGTCAAGAAATGCCACCAGTGTCAGATCTTCTCTCGGAAGATGAGGGCACACCCCATTCCCATGTTTCCCATCACTACCGTTGGTCCCTTCACCAAGTGGGGGATTGATTACACTACATGCAACACCCCTTCAGTAAGGGGGCACCATTATATCATCGTAGCAGTAGACTACTTCACGAAGTTGGTCAAAGCTATGCCAACGTACAAGGATGATGGTGAGACTGCAACTCTCTTTTTGTTCAACCAGATAATAGCAAGGTTCGGTGTCCCAAAATAGATTGTCACTGACCATGGCAGTCACTTTCAGAACAAAATGTTGACCAAGTTAACATCAAATCTTGGGTTGAGGCAAGAACATTCATCACCCTACTACCCACAAGCGAATGGTCAGGTGGAAGCTATGAATAAATATCTTAAAACTATTCTCCAGCGAACGATCAATTCAGCCAAGTCAAATTGGCATTTGATGTTATACTCGACATTATGGGACTATCAAATGTTTGTTAAGACTGCAATCAGTTTCTCACCTTTTCAACTCATTTATGGGCTAGAAGCAGTCTTGCCTATAGAGTGCCAGATCCCGTCTTTAAAGTTGGAAATACAGTTATTTCCAGACACTTCACTGCTTGAAGAGAGTTTATTATACCTTGAACAACTCAATGAGTGGAGTCTTGATGCAGCCTTGGCCAATGAGGCTCACAAACAAAAATTCAATTTTCAGTATGATCGGTCCGTTCTTCCTCGGATTCTCTCTGAAGGTGACCTTTTCCTGGTCTATGACCAAGAAAAGGACCCCCGGGGGGAAAGCAAGTTCAAACCTATGTGGTTCAGACCTTTCATCATGAAGGAGGTAATAACGAAGGTCGCTTATTGTTTGACTTTGAGGGAAATGCTTTGGCAGAGCCTAGAAATGGGCTTTACCTCAAGAAGTATTACTGGTAGGTGGGTCGCCTCGGGTGACTTCTTGTAACATATGTATAGTTCTTGTACATTTGTTTTTTGTTAGTTTTTGTCATTTTGGTTTTATGGACGTTTCATTTTTAATGTCATCATTTTCACTGTGGCAGATGTCAAGTGAATCAGAGGTTTTCATTGGGTTCATGGATGGCGCTAGCCGACACACTCGGAGGCTTGCTTCCACAGCTTGGGTAATTTACACACCTCAAGGCTAGTTGTTATATTCAGGAGGTATCTGTTTAGGTAACAACACAAACAATGTCATTGAATATAGCACAGTTCTAGAGTTGCTTCGTGACGCTTTGTCGCATGGTATCTCTCACCTTCGGGTCTTTTTAGACACTCATCTAGTTGTGTCTCAGTTAAATCGGGAATACCACATTTACAATCCTACTCTACACCGACGATTCCTTAGGGAGCATCTCTTAGAATAAAGTTTTGATTACATTATATATATCCATGTTCCTAGGAGATTTAATCAAGTTACAGATACTCTAGATAACCATATATTAGATTGGCATATTGCATACATGTAAGAAAAATCACACACACACACACATGTAAATACATTTGTAAAATAGATGTAATCCATAAGACATAAAAAATAAAGAAAAATCCATATATAATATCAAAAGTATTAGAGTATGTTAGCACTCTGTAATTTGCCTAAGGCTGCTGAGGCAAACACAGAGGTAACCTCAAACCGCTTCGAGTCTTGGATCTAGCCCTCCAAGACTTAGAGAGGGATCTCTCTTTAAGATTTAGCTTTGTTTGTAATAGGTCTGATGTTAGGCTAGCTATAAAAGCAAGAAAAATATAGAGTTTTTGATTTTGAGATGGTTACTTTGGGAAAGCAGGGAGAGCCATTGGGCAAATGGGGTCTACGATTAAAAGTGATTGACATATCAGATTTGGACAAGACTGTTACACAAGGCAAGGCAGCAGAAACATTGGATCGATTTAAGTTTAAATGGCGTGGATGAGAAGATAAATAGGTGAGGAAAAAGACAAGCAAATGAGCACTTAA